>JAQFZX010000737.1:0-45822 GCA_034682405.1 Hydroisotoma schaefferi
TTGCTAATTGTATCTAGAAGGTCTCAATAGGACGAATTAAACCCTGTTTAGGGCGCGTGACCTTTCGTGACCGTGCGACAAGGTCAAACACGAAATATTCGAATTTCTTGATCGGGCTTTTTGCTAACACACCGCGCGCTCACTCCGCACACGCCGCGCGTTCACTCCGCAAACACCGCGCGTTCACTCCGCAAACACCGCGCGTTCACTCCGCAAACACCGCGCGTTCACTCCGCACACGCCGCGCGTTCACTCCGCACACGCCGCGCGTTCACTCCGCACACACCGCGCGTTCACTCCGCACACACCGCGCGCTCACTCTGCACACACCGCGCGCTCACTCCGCACACACCGCGCGCGCCCAAGTGACATTTAACGGTTGTTTACACCTCTTTGTTACACGCGTTTACAACGGTTTATTTAAAATATTAATGCAATGTTTGTTTTTGAGCAGAGTAGATATAAATATTGCATAAGAGGAAATAAGAGCAGCAGCCTTTTAATTTTAGTGCACATGTTAAAAGGTTGTTTTGAGTGTTTTAGTACATAATTTGATGTAACAAGATTAAAGAACCTATTAGTCTGGACTCAATGTTGAGTTCTACTTCAATAGTAAGAGTACACAACTCAGTATAGGGCAGTTCCACTTTCATGTGTAACTAATTTTATTATTAATTTTAAACCTACTAGCTACGGTCTGTGTTCCATTGCATTGAATCCCAACGATAAAGGATCCACCACGGGGATGTTAAAGGATTTTATGTTAAAACTTCTGCGCATTATTCTGCTTGCGTATTTTGCCAAACTGTATAGTGAATTCTTGAAAAGGGTAGTTGAATGGATTTGTTTTGAAGGTTTTTTTTGAGCCATTTGTATGTTTCGAGTTTGGATGTTGAGCTTGCCTTCACTTTTCAGACATGTCTAAGGAATACCTCGGTAGGTATTTATGAAGTAGAGGGAAATGAGATGTCTACACACTTCAGGACTAATATTTCCAAAGGAAAAAGCTACAAAGTTGCTAAAAGCTTTGTATAATTCCGTCCGACCATACATAAAGCTTTCGATGCAATTCCAGACAATCCAACCAACGAAACTTGTTTATTCTTTTGATCGAAAAATGTTTGGACAAATGTATGTGAAGTGAATTCCCAATCTTCTAGTTGTCAAAATGCATGAAAACCAATGCATTTTCTAACATTGTGTAGTTTTTTTTCTATCCATGGTGGAGTTTTCGATCGCAATTTAAATTATAGTTGGTTGAGATGAGAGTTTTGTTATTTTAAAAGTCTTAGTAATTTAATGTGAAAGGATTAGGTCTGGTCTGGATTTTGTATTGAAACTTGTAAGGACGGTTTAAAAATGTTTAAACCGTAAGGATATCTCTGTGTTTTCTTTAATTAAATATCCACTTAGTAGGTACATCTTATCTTATCCCTATAAACCCTATAGTAGTTTGCAGGTTTTGTCCGTATTATGTAGAAGACATGTACCTTATTCCTTAAAGTATAAATGCCAGTCAAGTATTTTGTTTACAGAATTTAGTTTATTAAATTTAAAGAAAATAGCTTGAAGGTCTGTCTGTGCCTGTTTTCTGCTTTCTTTTAATTTTGAATAAATGGATGGATGCATAGAAATAAAACTCCGTCTCCTTCCTCTTCTACACTTCTTATCAACTTATAACTTGGAAAAAACGGGCAAAGTGCTTTTAACAAACTACTAAAACTTTTTTCCGTCTAACGACTAAAAGGTGTTTTTTGGAAGTGTAAAATCTTCTAGTTTCCAAAACAAGTCGTTTTTAACAAAATGATAAAACTGTAGTCGTAAATTTTACTAAAGTAAATTGCAAATAATTTGTTTCTATCTCTAACAAACATTTTCTATCTCAAGAGTTAAAGTTTAATATAAAGAGAATGACTTAAAGTGGAGAAACCCTTAGTTTTAGGATGGATAATAGTCATTAAAACCACCCTGACATTTACTTTTAATAAATTATAGATATTAATTATAGAGATCATATGTTGGTTTAACTTGTCATGAATTATTGGCAATCTATTGCTAAAAGCCTTGGTCCTACCGTAATTAGGGAAATAACTCCCCGGGGGAGTTATTTTCAAAGGAAACATTGTAAGGGCAATTTCTACCGAGGGAATGGTTTATGAAAGTTTCCAAGCAATGAAAAGGAATGCAGTGGTATTCGATGCTTTAGTTTAGTTTTTCCAGGATTGTACGACCCGACTACTGAGTTAAACTAGGTTTATGACAGGATGTGGCGGATGGTTAGATGATAAGATGAAGTAGATGCGATAAATAAATAAATACGTTTCAAACAGCGAAGTGGATTGCAATTATTCTTTCCTAAGGGGTTTAGGAGTTTCGGATGACTAAATTAAACTAGCATTAAAGCTACGCTGGGATTTCTCGACCAACAGTAGGAATCTAAATCTATACTAAAGGTAAGTTTTGGGTTCGTTTTGAACTGCAAGACAACAAGATAACAATTAAAAATGTAAGGAACTTGGGACTTCTATTTATGTCCTCGGTTAGTTTAAGTTCAGCAGATATTCTGGCTTGAAATAAGGGAATGGAAACATCCTTGAGGTTTGCATAGATTGAGCCCGGAATTAAGTAATTTACTTAACTGGTTAGCATGAACAAGAGCTTATCTCTATATGTAAATCATATAGTTCTGAGAAAAACTAATAACTTCTTTAGCAGAGACGGATTAGCAGCGGACTATCGGACAGCGGTCCAAAGCTACATCCATAAATCACCATGTTAATATCTTGGAGGTATTTAACCTCTCCAAGATAGGAGTCATTTTCTATACTATCTAAAAATGGGACTTTAACATTTAAAACCCTTTTAATATGGGCAGTAATTTCGGGAAATATGGTATATTTGCTGTGAAATTGTATCGTTAATAAAAATACAACTTTCTTTAATTAAATTTAAATAATAAAAAGAGTTCAGCCAACTTGGTTCCTTTTTATTCTTTGTATTTTTCTTAAATATAAATCAAATCCCTTCTTTTATTATAAAAGTTCCTTTCTTTTTATTTATTTGTGTAAAGTGAAGTTAGTAAAAGGTAGAATGACTTATAATTTGGTTGTAGAGTTTATAAATGATGATGATGGATGGTGTTTATTGTAGGGTCATCGGGGTTCATCTCCAGCCATTCGGACCTTCAACCCGGAGGGTAATAGTTTCGATATTAATTCACCACCCGAATCCCCTTTGGAAACTTATCACGGATCTCGAGCTCCTTCGCCCATTTATGTGAGTCTACAAACTGTAATAACTCCCTTACTTCCTCTTTTAATTCCTCTGGGGAGCTATGGGTTGAAGGGCAACGACTTACAAAATAGTTAAGGTTTATTTGTAAAGGTAAAAGAAAGTATACCGGGGAGCTATTTAATGGGGAATTACATTAGAAATCCGCTGATTTAGTATTTTTACACTTGCTCATGATATTTAAAATATTTCTATAGTAAACTTTCTCCTCGCATGCTTTCTCTTGGTAGGATCCACAATAAGTTACAAAAGTAGAGATCATTCCTACTACACGATCATTGTATGTAGTAGTTTAGAAAAGTTGGGTATTTACTTGCCCTTTTTTCAATTAAAAAGTTATGAAGAATCTTTAACTCTTTCTATTTTGTATTTTTATATAAGGTTCATTTGTGCTAAATTGCTTCATCTGGCAAGTCGTTGATCTGATATTGTAGTAAGAGTGCTTGAAACTACTGTTGTAAAAGTGGGGATGTTAGACGCAAGTGGAGTGAACTTATCTATAGTTGCGTAATTTAATTTAATTAACAAATTAACTCCACCTGTTCTTCATCATCTTTAATGCTAGTTTTTAGTCTTGACTCCAATATAAACCTCTTCGTTATTTTTTAATGAAAGTTAAGACCCAGAGGGGCTTTAGTATGTAAAGAAGTTCAGTTTTAAGGGATTTGTATGGATTTACTGGATGGACTAAGACAGGATTTAATATCCGAACTTTTAAGCAATATGACCTTATTAGCCAAATAGAAATGGATACGGGATGGTCCAAGTTGTAAGAACTTTGGAGGAAATAATGTTCCATTCTTTCTTAACTTCCAGTTTATAACTTGGCGAGTCAGAAGTTGTAGTTTTAAGTTTGTTTTGAATTTTGAGTGGATTTCATCCCACAGGTTTCTGATTCACCATTGGTAAAGAAGTGTAGTTATTAAACTCTGGTTGATGGTGATGATGATGATGGTCTACCCCATCGGGAAGTTATTAATTTGGGTGGAAAGAAAGGAGAGAAAGCTAAATAGGTGACTAGCCGTCTGAAATATTCTACAATAAACTTTATGGATGACAAGATGCAGCTTTTCTCTCATTAATTAGAAATACTCAAGAGAACTGTTTGGTTTTACTGCGTAGTTAATTCCACATGAAACTATTACTTGTATACAAGAAATAAGGCTTTATTTAACAAACTTTTTCCCTATGAAATACCGCATATCCTCAAACTGTGACCCTTATTTCTACTATTAAATTATCTGGGTTGTTTCAGGGCTAACTTTAGCACAAGAAAATAAAGCTAAACCTGTTCAGAAAGGCTTATTATTACTATTCGATGATTTGTGGTAATCATTCCTGTTTTTTTAATGAGTATTTTTGAAGATGGATAAAACGTTCTTTGGATGGTGACTGCCGATCCCTACTTAATAGTTTTATTTATAAATTATAGAACTAGCACAGAGTCTGGATAAGTTTTTATTTATGAAGTCTTCTATAAATAAACCTACAAGATAAGTATACAAGCTATTAAATCTCTTTAACAATTGCAATTATAATAGTTAAGGCTTCAGGTTGCAGAATTCCGAGAAAGTTCCAAGAAGTGAACTGTAAATGGCTTCAGTAATTTACTAATGATGTTTTATTCCAACGTGAAAGAACAATATCTAACATTGGGGAAAGTTCCCCATTACTTGGATCAGTACGTTGTTTAACCATTTTGAATGTCAATTCAATTTATCATTCTTATATTTTACTAGGCATGCAAAGCCAGTTTCAACTGGCTAATCTAGTGACGATTGACCTATTTTAAGGTCCAGTGGCTCTAAACGAACTCCAACTATGTACAACTGGCTGATTAATACCTATTATTTGACACCAAGATGAGCTAAATCAGTTAAAATTTATAGTATCGCTATAGTTTTGACCTTTTCTAGGTCGAGGGGCACCCCTTCCTGGCCAATCCCAATTATATGCAACCGCTAGGCCAATACGTTTTATTTGACACCAGAATAAGTAAATTCGGTCAATGATTACTGTAGTTGGGGTACTTTGATGCGAATTTTTATGCGTTTAGACCATTTGGAGGTCGAAGGTCAAACCGTACAACGGCCATTAGAAAACATCATTTATAGAATTTAAAAAGGCATTTTTAGAAACTAAAATGAGGACAATCGGTGCAAAATTGTAGATAATTTGAGAAAGAGCATAATATGTGAAGTAAAGATAGCTTTGTTTAGTAGTAGAAAGCATATTCTGAATAGAGATTATTTAAATGGAGGTACCCTAAATCCTCCTTCATACACCGCGGGTTATATGTATAAAAAGTGTGCTTTAAAGCATATTTAACATGGGAGAGATACCCTTTTACATGTAAAAGATAGACGTGTGGCATAACTAACGAGGGCGGTGTATGGGAGAGGATTTAGGGTGGGTTATCCAGGACAATTTCAAATCTTGTTAAAGTAAATTGAATAGAGTTAAAGGGGGGGGAGTGTATGTTGGAAGTAGAACGTAGAAGGATGTGGTTATTATTATTTATTATGAGAGAAGTGGAGTAGTAAAAGAGAATTAGTAAAGTGATTGGAATGAAATAATAAAATAGTACTTTGTATTCATTATTAACTCCACTACTACTACTACTACTACTACTACTGTCTGCCTGTTTGGAACAATCCCAACTGGATCATAATGGAGGAACCTTGCTAAAGAAAGATCACAGTTCCCATTTTACTTTATCCAACTCCAGTTTAGTTGTAGTGGTAGTGGTGGTAGTAGAAGTAGTAGTAGTAGTAGTAGTAGTAGTAGTAGTAGTAGTGGTGGTGGTAGTGGTAGTAGTAGTAGTGGTAGTGGTAGAAATAGCAGTAGTAGCAGTAGTAGTAGTAGTTTAGTTTTGTTGGCTGGAATACAGAGCTTTCCAATTAACCTTCGTAATAATAAATTCCGACTGCCATGTTAGATGGACTAGAACGAAACTGTTGGGCAATAAAGTGTTGGATTAAGTGGAAATGAAAATAATGATGGTTTTGTTTTATAAAAATTTGTTACTTTCATTTCTCACGTCTCCTGAATTATTCCTCTGTTATTCTGTACTATTCCTAACTTTTATCTTCTCTACTCTCGAAATTATTTGACACTGAGACATCTTCAAAATACTGATAATGTTTTGTTACATTAAATTGAAATATGAAACGCTGTAAAAGAGTAATTAAAATTATACTCTTTATGGGATTTAATTGTAAAATTATTAAATGAATTTAATGAGACTGCATAAGCCCTTACGCAATGTGGGATATGAATGGACTAGAAACTATAGTATTAATTGAAACACGAAGCTGATCTCAAGCACGAAGAATACAAAACCACTTTTGCATATAATTAATCCATATTTTATATCATTTTGATCAGTAATTTCTAGCAAATTCTTTCAAAGTCCTTCTAATTATTCCCTTCATGCTTGTATTCTCCGGAATTTAGCTTAGGCCTGAATAAAAAATGATGAAGAAAAAGAAAAGCAACTTACTATATTTCCCGATTTAATTCCCCTGGGGAATTATCTCTTCAACCTCCGATTTACCATGGGGAATTATACTGGGGTGGGGAATTAATCAGGGGGGAGGGGGAATTAAATCGGGAAATATGATCGGGATAAAGCAATATTTAATTTGTATTAACTTTCTGGGCTGAGATAATTAAACTTTGACATGATTTGTGGAAATTCCAAATGCCTTTGTGCATTTTTGTCTGTTAAAATATCAACTCTTCTCGAGGGAATGATTGGGAGCAATTTGTGCTGGGATGGCTTGATTATTACTGAAGTTTATTATTATCCAATCCACGAAAACAGAGTTTTGTGAATACCTTTTGCAGAGTTAGGAACTGGGAAAAGTAATGAATTCTTTGGATTGCAAAACTCATCATAAAAAGAATCAGTGGTGGAATGGGATGCCTTTTGTTGGTAATTAAATGTATTCCTCTTGGGTGGATTTCCAATAATACTATGGGCCAATAGTTGTACACATTTATAGTAGTAGTAGTAATAGTAGTAGTAGTAGTAATAGTAGTAGTAGTAGTAATAGTAGTAGTAGTAGTAGTAGTAGTAGTAGTAGAGTCCCTAGACATTTGCTGGTTGAGAGAATCTATTAATTAAAAATGATCACATAGAATCCTTTCTGGTTCACTTACTTCTAATCTTGTGTAATACAATTTCGTAATAATTATGCTTTGATAACTACGGCAGATTGGGGAAAATATTCAAGGTTGCAAGGTTCCTTTACTTTATTTTTTGTACAGATTGAGCTTTCTTCATTTCCGTTTCTTTCAGGTTTGGATCTCCAATAGTTTCCCTGCAGTTTAACAATTAGTAGCCCCAGTCGTATAATTAACCTAGTATAACCAGTCTTTTTAAACTATTTAAATGAATAAAAGTGTCCAGCATGTGAATAAACGTTTGTTATAATTATTAATCAAAGATATGATAAGACAACAAACAAGTCCAAAGTAAAAGGAAACTAATGAGACGTTTGTTTATGTCCTGAAAATAATAGTTTTTCTCTCAACTTCAGTCTTTTTAGATATCTCATCCTTATATAAACTCCAGTGAAAGATGAAACTTTGAAAAACTAAAACCACTGCCCCCAGTGACATGTCTTTAATACTTTCACAATGATAAAACTTTGAGTGTTTTCCAGAAACTCAAAGGGAGTTTCAAAGTTGGTTTTAGTAGAGTCGTGGACATTTATGACTTGAGTTCAAAATCATAAGTGAAGATTGGTGGTGGTATGTCCTTGAAAAAGTGATCTAGAAATGAATCAGTGATCTCGGGATGTTGTGTTAGTTCCAGTAGTAGTTAGTTGGTAGATAAATGCTAAGACTTATTTACTAAAAGGTAGAAAGTTTAAAAGGAAGTCCTTGTCATTTGCAGAACCATCATGTCCACATTTTTCCATGAAAGGTGAATTTGCCAATCTTCAAACCAACCGAACCTCAGGTTTAATTAAAATAACCCGTCTCTGTCAAAATATCCTGCTAAACCTACTTTATTCTTTATCCCGGAAATGCATGTGTAGCCCTTTTGATAAGAATAATAATTAATAAAACATTTCAATCAATCCAACCAAAGTTTTTCACTCTACCTGATCACTTTTTGTCGTAGAATATAAAATTTAATCATCAAACTCACGAGGAATATTTTGGTTTGCAGAAATTAATTAACTGGCACAACTTCGTACTAAAAGTTGAATTTCCACTCAACAGAGCTATTGTTTTTATAGGAAACTGAATAAACCGTAAATAAGAGTAATTAATTGTAAAGTAAATGATTAAAAAATGAGATATTATTAGAATTCTCATTAAACTTTCCATTGAAATTAAAGGTTGTACTAAAAAATTAGTCCATGGTAAATTAGGTGATTGTGGAACAATTATTTAAAAGTTATCCCATGTCTAGAATCACACATTCTTTGTCAAGCAACTGACTCAAGATATGATTACCTACGTGAGTGAAATAAAATAGAACTTCTTGGCTAAAAGGATGACAGAAATAGTTAATTAAATAATTCGGTCTCACCTCAAAAGTCTCTGTAAAATAAAACGGTTGAACATTTCCAACAGTAGATTACTTAACCTATTAATTAGCCTAAACTTTATAGGGTATTTACATATTACTAACAGCCACACCCCCCCCCCTTCCAAAGACCATAAAACCACAACCTTTTCTTTCCTGACTAAATAGAAGAAAGGGGAAGTGTGGTGGAAATGCAAATGCATAGCTTTTAGACAGCGGTTGTGGTCTGCGGAATTACAACCTTCCCTTAACTCAAGCTCAACTCATTTCATTTCCTACCAACCTTAATGAAATATCCCAACTGTTTCCTCATAATGTTTGGAAACTTTGAATGTTTATCAAGGTTTAATTTCAAGTTATGTCTACTTACAGACAATTTTGCTAAAGTATACTCTCTTAACCTCTCGGTTTGAATTAATCTAAATTAGACAAACCAAGCGGAAACCAAGGGATTGTCTTGTTACTTTTAATTTAAAACCTTGATATATTAGTTCAATATGACATATTATTCGGATGTTTGAAAGTTTTGTTTTTTTCTGATTGGTTGCAGGCTCGTGCAGCATCGCTAGACGCTCATAGAAGTGGATCAGTATGTCATGGGGGGTTGCCGGTACAGGAAATCCATCACTCCTCCCACTCGATGGATGCATATCCGACAGGGAAAGCTCCACTCCTCTCTCCAAACAGTCTCTGTGTCAGGTTGGATAATATTATCTATCTACCTTTAGCAAATAACTAGGGATTGAGTTACGCGGATTCAAAACTCATAATCTGGTTGAGATTTGTAAATAAGAACGGACGGTTTAAATGTACTTGGGGCTTTCCTTTATTCATAAATAACCGTAAATACAGGCAAACAAATTGATTTGTTTATCGAATTGTAAATTAAAATAATTATTAGCGTGATCCGTGCTACAAAATATTTGAAGGTAATAAGGTATCCAGTTTTCAAAAAATTAGGGTCCTCGGTTTTACCTACTTCCTGCCAAGAAGAGCCAAGAAAAAGAAGTATGTTTTAGCCAGTAATATAGAATTAACTAATTTAGAAAGGTACTTGAGTAAGCTTTGTATAAATGCATTAAAGTGAATAAGACTCGTATACGAGAACTGCATTAGGCTTTCCTTGATCTTTCTTGAAGTGACAGTTGCCACTTGTTCCCATGTATGTAGTTGTTAAGTGCTTTAGTTCCAGAAACATAGTTGGTTCAATCTCAGCTCTCTCTAGAGTTTGGCTTGTTCAGTTGCCCTTTTTGATACATAAAATCAAGCAGGTAGGTAGTGAAGTAAAGACAGATCTGGCTAGAAGGAAGCGAGTTAAATATTATAAACAAAAAGAGTAATGTTGAACAATATTTGGAGGTAAAGTAGGTTCAGTTTACCAACAAAGCTTAGCCAAAGGGTATGAATAATGAATAAAGTATGACGGGATGTTTGTTGTGGTTTGTTTTGATTGAGATGTGGATTTATTCAAATGGAGAATTTAATTAACCTTCGGATATAGTTATCCAAGGTCAGCTAAATCCCACTCTGACGTGGTCGGATGCTGGAGACGGAGAGAGGATGAGATTTTAATTGGAAATATACAAACAAAGGGAGAAACTAAACTTTCTATACCTTCCATTTATTTGGGACAGATTTAGATTCCATTTTTAGAGCCATGTGCCATGTTGCTTTTATTCTGAATGGCATTCTGCCATTTCCAACCTCAGTTGACTCTGTACTTTTTGGGTATTTTTAACAATTTGATAGTCTTTTTAGGTTTCTTTAGGTAAACTGAGTTGTATAAGGGCTGAAATCAGTAGAGATTCTGCAAATGGAGAAAGTCAAATCTACATGGAGTTTGGAAATTACTCTATATTAGGAATAAAGTCCTGGTTATTGTTCAGTTTTGTGGATTGTGGGACCAGTTTTAAATTACTATTATTACAGGTAGAATTTCGAAAGAGAAAACTTTGACAAAATGGTGAATCATATCAAGTTCATTGACTATAGTTGTTTGAAGCTTGGATTCAGTTTTGACCAGACAAGGAGGGTTTAGAAGGGAGTTTGTTGTATGTCTGTGTTTTAATATTTATATTAAACCTTTCTATACATAAAATAAATAAAAGTTATTCCTGTCATCCTTGTCTATTCATCTTGGTGGAAAAGGGATCAGGAACTGTCCCCTTGTATTTTGTTTGCCTGCCAAGCAAAATGTTACAATGGAAAGTTTGATTCAGCAAAGCTAAAGCTTTTGCCTTCTGGTTGATTAATTAATTTATCCTGTAACTGTAAGCTTTTATCTATGGGCTTAACAAACAAGGTCTACTCCATAGTAAACCACAACAAGAAATAATAACAACCGTACCTTGTAGATATATATTAAACAGGTTGTGTAGCTCAAATAATGCCTACCCACTCACTATTATTAAAAAAGGGAACGGGGTAGGACTTTCTTTAGTTGCTATCTATCTATACAGTAATCACCTAACAAATGGATTTGAGTTCCTGGAAATGCTACACCCTCATATTTTACAAAACAAATCCAGAATCAGCAGAGCAGAAGAGTCTGTTGAATGAAATCTAATCGGAATGATTTATATAAACAATACAAATCAAACAAAGAGGATGGAAAGAGGATGAATCCTTTTGATAAAAAAAACGGAAACGTCAAGGATGTTGGGGACTGAGGAAGTACAGGATTTGGGGGTTTAAGGCTCAAAAAAGATGGTGTAATTTGGCAACATTAGCAGAATGCATGGAAGGAAACCAAGTGTTTGAGTTTTAGGTATTAAGTTTCACACTCCCGTGATACTTTTGACAAATCCCAGAAACCTGGCTAACTTTTGTTGTGTACTTGTTGGTATTATTAGGATGGAGGAAGAAGGTAGGGATTTGATAAACATTTGATAAGGTTGATCCTTTCGAATACTATGTCCCTTCTTTATTCCGATATATGTAAAAGTTTAGGAAGGTTCTGAAGATAAGTTGAGTTTGGTGGTTTAAAATAGCCTAAAACTACCTTAACAACTAATCCAAATGTTTTGTTTCAGTTGGAAGAGAGAAAGTTGAAGGTTTTAGCTTGTCTTAAAGTATTATAGTTAAGTGAGGAGAGGAATGGGATGGATTTGAAGTCAAACTTGGACATCTGTCGTCGTCCTTATCTATGTTAGCTTTGCAGTGTTGATGTCAAACTGTACTGTTGTGGTTTTATTTTAGAAGCACTTATAAAATAAAAGAAACTCCGAAACCTCAAGAAGGGTAAGGATTATGTTTTTGGGATCTGGTAATATTTTAACAAATATCCGGAACCGGGCATCGGGTATCAAAACCTGATTGAAACAACCCCGAGGTTTTTTCCTCACTGCTGGATAAATAGAAATAAAGCAACAGGATATTAATCTAGATTGTTATGAGAGAGTAGAGTAGAGTATTGTATTGTATTCCTCCTCCTATTGTTTATCAAAGGATGAATTTAGACTCCAGGATAAGAATTTAGTTACAAAAGGACGAGGTAGAGAGATAGGGTTTGATGCGGTTTTCAAAGGGCTGCTCACAATAGAGAAATGTGACTGAGGATTGTTACACAAAGGGATCTTTCAGGATATCCTACGACTTTTTACGACGGAATAAAAAAGCTGTTAAATTTTTAGAAAGCGTAAACGCCCATAGGCTGAGCTGAGCTGTTGTGGAAGGATTTAGAGGATACTACACCAAATGAGGTTGAAACCTGTAACTGGAAACCAAAGCAGAGGAGAGTAAAAGGCTTAAAATCTATCGATTCAGGGGCTTAGCCTACCTTAAGGTTTGGCCCGAGTGAATTCGACTGCAGAACTGGAATACTTTTACTACTACCGGAATGGTTTATGATGGTTATATATGGAGACATTTGATAGGGAATCCTAAGGTTGGGTTCCTTTCCCGGAAGATAAAGATGAAGTATAGTGTAGCTTATGTTGACAGGATGTGGAACTAGGTATGTTGGCCACCGAGACAGATCATATAAGCTTTGAATTTAACTTATTCAATCCTTTGGGTTATGGGTTTTATGCTTCGTGGACTCTGGGAATGGAACCAGAGACTTCCAACAGGATGTACTGCCTCCTCCTATATCCATTAAATATTTGGAGACTATATGACTTTTATGGAATGGCTTCAAGTAGTTTATTGCGGAAGTTTAAGTTTAATGAGAGAGATATTCCCTATATTTCCTCAGTTTAGGGCTTTAAAGGCATCCCTTTGGGTTTTAGTTTCAAGTCTCTAGGAAAATAGGAAACATTGCAGAGTAAAAATACAGTTGATTCCAGTCCCTGGCCATCCACTTTATTTCAACCGTATTTCCTCAGTTTATTCCCATGTGGCTTTATTTATTAAAGAGATAGTTACAAGAAAGATTGCTAAATAGATACATCTAAAAATCCTCAGTAATTAATTTGTACTTTTGTAAGTTTTTTTCCTTATGCTTTCCTTTTTACAATTAAGAACTTTTTCAATCCACGAAATTGTAAAAAAGAAGCCATCTCATCGACTTTTAGTGGAAGAGTTTCTTTGACTGGTTGTATAATACTTTCACCATGGTTGTGTGTAGATGATGCTTGTGAAGAGAGGATGGTTGGTAGGCTGTTGGTATATTATACAACAACCAATGTTATACGTATGTTAAAAGACATGTCATCATCATCCATTTGTGCAAGGTTTTAAGTTGTAAAGTTGTATCTAAATACTTTCCCTTTCATCCGGGTTTACTCTTGGTTTCTCTGGTTTTGGATGACTAGACATGGCAAATCCACATTAAGTCTGTGTGCATAGGAATGATGGTCTCTGATGTGAAAGAGAGCAAACCAAGCCCCACCCATCCTTCATCCATCCCACCACCGAGATTATATTTCGGTTGACTACTTTCCGATTCCCAATTTGGGATCCTTTTCTCACATCTTCCATAATGTCTTTATACTCAGTGTCTCTTTTTAATGTGCAGATCTGGGGGAATCGTAGGCATGAGGACTTTTAATTAAAGGACAAACCCAGTTATTTCTGCCATTTCATTCTTTCCAGTTTCACCCACCGGCCCCACCCTTCGGGGAGATCAGGGATATTTCGATTAGACGAATTTTACAAAAGTTAAGCATATCTCTCTTTTTTTTGGGAAACGGGCTAACCAACTGTGCAGAGATTACAATTAGCCCTAGGTAGTATTTTGTAGGTATTTTTATACTTATTAAGGACTACCGACCACCGTAAGGTAATGTAACCCAGTTTCAATGGAGAATGTTCCCTAGTAAATGAGTATTATTTAATTTACCTTTGTTGCAGAGATTATATGAAGGGTGTTGTTATAGGGGAAAGTTGCATATACCCTAAATCCTCGCCCATATGCCGCGCTAATGAATGCAAGAAGCATGTTCAACATGGGAGAGATACCCCTTTTAATATGTAAATGATAGGAGTGCGGCATAATTAACGAGGGCGGCATATGGGCGAGAATTTAGGGTAGGTGTGTGTAGGTGTGTGTAGTGTGTGTGGTGTGTAAAAACTTTCCTAGAAACGTGTATTTAACTTTGACACGTAATCGACTATGAAGGGTTGTACTACGATCTGTAAAAGGGGCTTTTAGGGTCGGGGTGCACCCGGGTCCTAGGTTTCTGTACTTTTCTGGTTTTCTTTTAGGGAATTTTTAATGGAGGGAAATTATAGCTGTTTTACATACAGTCTGTAGTATTTTTTGGTTTGTTGTATTTTTGCATGGGATGAAAAACAGGTAAAATGTCCCTAAACCCGGTCCCCAGTTCCCTTATATTTTTTCCCTTAAAATACATTCTCCATAGTTGGTTCCTTCCTAGCTTCATGATTATGAGTCTGGCAGAGTGTTGTTTCCGTTAAAAAGGCAGAGTAAGCTGTATAATATAACGATTGATTTGTGAAAGTTGTATAAAGGATACTAAAGGGATCTCTCTGTCAATCCCGTCCAATTGTTATCGTCTCTCCTTTATATTCTGCGGTCTTTATTTTGTAATGGGGTATTTTATCTCCGTCCAAGAACACTTTCTATAGTAGAAAAGTTGCTCAGATTGTGGTTGCCTGGCGGATGGAAATCTATAGACTTGTCCTAGGAAATCATAAAATCTGCTAAGGTTGACATGCATGGCTGTAGAGTTCCATAAAGCTTCCAATTCCATCATCATTACTCCAACCGCTTTTACAAATGGAAGGTATTATGTTTTTTTGTCCAAAGGTTACCCCGACCAACCCCAAAGACAAGTTTAGTGACTCGTTAAAACGACAATAGACATAGCATGCTTTGTTACCCTTTAGACTCAAACTTGCTGAATAAAAATAAAATACGACGACTTTTATAGGATCCTGTTTTTATGAGAGATTGGATCCAAAGAGATGGGACAATATCATCAGGATTGGTGGTGGAAATAAAAAAGTTGCATTTCTAAAAGAGTCGTAGTAAACTCAAGAAGAACTTGAACAGGGAACGGAAAAGTTGTCAACATTATCTTGGCCCACTCAAGGTTAATGGATGTTGCGTCCTGCGTGTCCGTCCGTCTGTCCATGAAGGCGTAAAACTGATCAACCAAATGTCCAGCAATTGGTAAACGATAGTTAATCGGGTTTTGGAAGCTGCTCTCGGAGCCTTTTATGATCCTTTTTGTATCTACTATCCTTGTGAAAGTAATTGGGATAAAGTTAGTTTAGTTGGAGTTGTCCAGTCATCGTTATTTACTTTTTTGGAAGAAAAGTTTTAGGGAAATCGTAAAAAAGAGATATGGATAAATCCATATCTTTACTTTCCTAATACGTATAAAAATATTTGCAAAGAATCTTTAGTTGTGTTGGAATAAATAAAGTTGTGATTTCTGTATGATAGACGGGCTTCTCGATGTCTTTCCCCGGTATTTATTCCGTCCCCGACGGATTCGGGGTCACAGTCAGCTTCATCCTCGGGACCTGGACCGTTGTCCCCGATGCTTGGCTCTTTACAGCTTGACCTCTACCTCAAGAAAGATGTTATGATTTATTTGGATGGAAGTCAAAAGATAACGACGCTGTCGGAAAATAAGGAATTGCCAGAGAAGCCGGGACGAAAGAAGATTGGGGGGAAAAAGGGGCCGGAAAATGGTAAAAAGACACTTCCACCCTCATCTTTCTCGATTGGGAAGGTTAATGGACATGGCTCATTGGGAAGGCTTCATTTTAGGCTCAAATATGACATGGACAAGTCCGACCTTCATCTACAGATTATTGAAGGTAAGATGATGAAAAGAGAGATGAGTATATACAATTCTGATAAAAGTACGTAAAAACCGTAGTATGTATGATAGAGATCATTGGTACTATACTTTTAAACGGTGAGAGTGACTTTATTAACTTTAGTTTATCCTATTTCCCGTTTTAACTCCCTTGGGCTTTATTACTTGAAGGAAACATTGAAAGTTGTGTTTGTATGTAAAGGTGGGGGATTAACGAGGGGGGAATTATTCTGGGGGAGGAATTAAAACGGGAGATACGGTATTAAATAGATCTACTAACCCAAAGAAACAAACTTCATCTTACTTCCTACCCATATTTATGTAAGATAAAACACATCCTCTCAAAATCTCATTTCACAAAAATTTAGAGTGAAGGAAGACAGGGTTGGATTTTAGAATTGGGATCAGAAATCTTAAATAACTGCTCCTCTGATTTTTTGATATGAGTGAGCAAGAAAAAAAGGGTTCTCGAGTTGATCTCAGATTTAAATATTTTGTTTACTCAACTTTAATGGATGTATGTATTTGTATGTAGTATGTTTATAATAAGGAGGTTCAAGCTCTTTTCTCCATTATCTCTTCTCCTTTCTTCCCTTGTTTGCAACATAAAGGATATGACCAACACCCTTCTTATTTGTTCAAATAAAGTATATACAATATTCTGCTGAATCCCTTATTTATTTGGCTTGTCAAATTGACGGACGTTTCTATCAGTTTGTCCTAAGGAAGACAAAATAATATCTCTCAATATCTCCCTTTCTTTCTTTCTTACGTGTAGTTTTTATTATAAATATTGACTATCCTCATTCCCAATACAACACTAAACTGAGTAGAAAACAAAGATGTAATGCTAAAATATACGAATCTTGATTCCATCGGAAAAATTCACTACAACAGATAGAATAACTACTACTACTACTACTTCTGTTACTAATTATATTACTCATACTACTAAACTACTACTACTACTACTACTTCTACTACTACTACTACTACTACTACTACTACTACTACCAACTACTACTACTACTACCAACTACTACTACTACTACCAACTTCTACTACTACTACCAACTACTACTACTACCACTACCACTACTACTACTACTACTACTACCACTACTACTGCTACTACTACCAACTACTACTGCTACTACTACCAACTACTACTACTACTATTACTACTACTACTACTACCACTACTACTGCTACTACTACCAACTACTATTACTACTACTACTACTTACTACTACTACTTCTACCACTTTTCTACTGAGCACATATCTGCCAGATTGTATTCAATTGGATTAGTGAGTATAATTTATGGGAGTAGATAATTGGGATGTTTAGTGTGTTGGGTGGGATAGGGATTTCTGGGGGATGTGGTGGTCAAGTCCCTTGTTAGCTGATAGATTTGAGTAGAATGTGCTGTGGAGCTTATACCTACTCAACTACTTTCTCTCTTCCCTCTAACTGAATTAAGCTACAGCCTGTCTAGCCTTATTTCGTGACCTGTCCACCGATTCCCAATTTATCCCTTTAGTTTCATGTTCTCTTGTCGACTTTATTGACAAAACATCTCAGGGGTCTACCTTTTACACTCAACTCTAGTTCAAAAAATAACACACACAAAAAATACTCTAGTATTGGAGATATAGGGGACATTATTATTTCAAACCAGTTTGAAAATGGGTAAATATTGGAGGCTGAGAAGATGGTTTAGAACGAGCTAATAATTACGGAAATAAGGGTATTATTATTTTTCCTTTCGGTAAACTACTCAGAATTATGTAATGATTTCCTTCGTTCATAACCTTCCTTATTAAATTATTAACAGATTGGCTTGCAGTATAATGTTTTAAATATAGTGAATTCTGTTGGCTCATTCTTCCTCTAATTAGAAGGGATGTTTTCATTCCAAAGGATACAAACAGTAAGGTATAAGTATAAAGGCTATAAATAATTAATAAACAATCCTGAGGGATAAAATAAACTCAAATTTAAACTCCATAGGGAAATTAAAACCTAAAAAAAGAACTATAAAATCTACAAATTTTATACTCCCAGATATAAACTTTTATATTACTTTAGGAATATTTACCTCCGTTGTGAAAGACCACACAGGTTAAGGGTTATTTTTACCTTTTGTCTGCATAAAATTCCCCAGTAAAGTATGCAATACGAAACTGTACGGAATGTGTAAAAGTGTTGGAAGGGAAAAATGTATTTTAATTGAGATCCGTATAAATGAGAAACTGCTGAATAATATAGGTAGGATGCTATAGTGGATTATTTTAGATCGTAAAACACATTTACTTTGAAACTGAGTTAAGTGGAAAGATAAAAGAAAGGTAAACATTAACCTGGCTTGATTACCTCCAGGATCATTTTTTGCAACCGGAAACGTATCAGTTTCTTTAACATTTCCCGTTAAAAAAAAGTTATATTTACTCTTGGTAAGATCTATGCCATGATGAAGAGGGAAATAGGAGGAATTATGGATTTATACCTTAGCTCCATATAGCTTTACTTTTAAACAAAATTCTAAATATTATCCCAGGCAGGATTGCTGAGAGAACTTTGTCCGAGGAAATTGAGTACCGGAGGCTTTATTTGTTTAAATTTAAGTAAAAAGAAACCCCAAAAGAATAAAAAAAAATTCTTCTCTATTGGACACTCGATCGTGCACAATAAAGTATTAGAGGTAGAAAAATGGTGAGGAAAGAACTGAAGAGCCAGTTCCCTTATACTTACAACCTTTTTTTTACTTTATTGCAAACTAATATTTGTAGAGGAAAGAACATGCTTTGCCTCATTGAAAAACTTGATAAATTCTGTGGTTAATCCATGCGAGTTATTTGTGAAATTGAAAAAAGAAGAGAGCATGTGTCTTTATTGTTCTCTCGCATGAACAAAACATCGTGTTTCATTATTATTGTTGGTTACAAAAAAGAAAGAATCCCTTTCGATAAAAATATAAACTGCATACCCTTTCTTATTATTTATGGTAGAAAATAAATGAAAGCACGGACTGTGTGCTAGACTTGTACTTTTCGGGTAATTGGAATGGAGAAAGACATACAGCTACTTGTACAATAATCTCCTACTCTGCACTTTTTTTCCCGTTTCAAAACTATTCCAAGTACGTGTGGGAATTACCATATATCCTTGTATTACAGCCCCGCCTTATTATTAGTACCCCTCTGTCCGAACTGGCCCTAAAATCCAATAGTAACCCGGGCTTTCGTGAGATGTTAAATCAACCTGTCCCTGTACTTTTTAAAATATAAAACCCAGACGCTCAGTCCAGTAACTTTGAGGGTGTTTTGCTCAGCTCTAATTACTTTTAGTGTTAAGGGAAAACCTCTGACATGACGGTAGGTTCTGTTTGTATAAAACCTGAAAAATATTAGATAAACTTCCTCGATTTTTATCCTAATATCTGGAACATGTTGGAGATAATTAAAATCTGTAGCAAAGACAAAAGAGCCAGACTATTTTGATAGGAGGATTGTTTTCTAATTTCAAGCACGCTACGTTCACAAGTCCGTAACTTTAGACAATAAACATGGAGACAAATCTACTCCAGCCGCTGCATGCTCTTCTGTCAGTTGGCTTAATTATTACGTGCAAAAAATAAAACATTCTTTTTTGTCTCCTTCCATCCCCTCCAGTTTACCGGACAAAACAAGGTTTAATTGAAAAAACTCATTATTACTGCTCTAATGATCTGTCGAACTTTCCCCTTCAAGAAAATAAAACATCAGCCAGAAAAAGAACGTACTTTCACCTAACAAATTAATTCCTTAAAGCCAAGTTAATCTTTTTATGAAATTAAACACACATTTACCATCAAAATTACAAACTTTTGGAACGCTTCTTATCATTGAAAAACTCTTATAGAGCTGTACTATATTATTTCTTTTAACAATTTGTTATGTCTCGCTCATGTGTAGAATTAATTAATTAATTAAGATATCCGAGTTGACACGGAATCGTTATTTAGACTGAGAGTTGGAAACTAAAATAATATAACATTTTATTAATGTTGTGTGTCCCAGAGAATGGAAGGGTGCTTCGAAACAACGTGAGTATAAGTGCAAATGATTAATTTAGCGTATTTTCCTGAAATTGAACACATACCGTATTTCCTGTTTTAATTCCCCTGGGGCTTAGTAAGTAATATTCCAAAGGAACTACTACAGTTTGACACGGGGTGTAATTAAAGGGGACTCTAATACCGGGATGTACGGTATCGTTTTAAGGATTTATTTCTATCAGATTCGTTCTGAACTTATGACGTTCCCTTTGATAAATCCAGAAATGTCAATTTGTACTTGTTATTTCTTTCCATCCTATTTATAAAAGTGTTACACAGTTGGTTGTCAGAACAGAGTTAGTTGTTCCATGAACAGATTTAATGTACGGTTTTTCAGTTCAATACTCTTCCAAACTGAAATAATCTTTTACGTATCGATCGTCTTACTTTTTCAGCGTAGAAAAAATCCATCCAAGGACATTTTGTCGAGCCTTGGATAACCCGAACTGTATGTCTGTCTGGTTTCGAAAGACTCATGCTGTGATGTGAATTGATTGACCTCCGCTGCGAAAAGTGATCCCAACTCAGCACCTGTTTTCTTCAATAATTCATTCCTTCCATAAGGTCATACGGTAGCTTATGGTGGTGGTGGTGGTTCTGTTGTAAATCGAAAGCCGAATCCAATCTCCCATCGGGATCCATATGTTAGTTATAACTAAGAAAGAACACCAGCCAATCTTCCTCTAAATTACACTCCCTTATTAGGATTAATGTATGGAAGTTCTCAGGAGGAAATGGGAATGAGCAGTGTTAATACCCTTCTCTGGGTGGAGGTTTGGTTCTGTTCCATTCGGGACTTGTAGTAACCCGGGTTTTAAGGGAATACAGTTGGAGACTTGGGGTATTTTTTGGGTCCCTCAAGGCCTGCAACCCCCAAACTTTCCGAGGTGTATGTTCGAGTATCTTCTAAATTAATCCTATAGTAGGGAACCTTACTGTACTGAGGGGGGTACTTATTTAGAATTAGGGGTTTACCCCGCATGGGACCGTCCCTTAACTTTCTATCCAAATATGCGGAATGAAAGTGAAAGGTTGAAATAAATATATTTGCAAACTGCTGAATGAAATAGGCCCTTAAAATAAATGGATTTCAAGGAAACCCAATTTCCGTTTCCCTTATAGCTCCTACTCCTACTATATAGGAGTAGGTTGGAGGTTAAGATTTGGGATGAAGTTGAAGTTATGGAAGCTGGAGGAGGCCTTACATGACAATAGTGCTGTTCTTGTAGGGATATATAATTCCCTCTATTAAAGTTTATTATTGGCTACTTATTCCTTGTTGTTAGTTTTTGGTAGAGAAATGAATTTCTCATTAAATCCTGCTGTGTCTCCCCTACTTCCTTTCCCTTTCTTCTTACAAACTTCCTCTTTCTTCGTCTGCTTATAATATCCCAAAATAATTTGTATTGGCAGTAACAGTAAAGGAGTTGTTGGGTCGGAGGAGTGTATTTTATCTCATTATTTTACTCTACATAGAGTAGGGTCTAATTAATTGATTTACTGGAAATAAGGGCGAGGAAGTGGGACACCAACTACGGAGGAAGTTGTATTACTGTTGTGAAGCTAAAGAGGAACAACATCTCTAGGGGTTCCTACAGCTTTCCATATTACTGACAATTTTATAAGTTTCTGGATATTGAGAAAGTTATACTTAAGAACTAAAAGGTTTAGTCAACTAAGTAAACTCTTTTTTATTTAATTCATGCATACGCTTTTGAAGGAAATTTGATATGAAATAAATTTCAGAAAATACTGAGGGAAAATTAGGTTGTCCCTCAGTTTGGCAAACCTCAGTCTGGCAAAAATTCGAGCTTGAAAACCAAAAATTCACTGTGGAAAAACTGAAATTTTTTTTAAAAAATTACAATTTTTAAACGCTGAAGTGGCAAAATTGGGGAAATGATTAGCTAATCAGCTCATAATTCACATTCCTTGCTCATTCTTTGAACTGTACGATACTGAGTCCCTTTCACTGCCTTTAGTTCTACTTCAACCTTCACTAATTTATTATGGGTTCGTTGAGTACTATAGTTCTAAGGGTACTTCAAAATTGGTTTATTGTGGATACACATATTCTAAAAGAGTAACCAAACAAAATTCGATTACCAAATATTATTATTGTAATCAAAGAAAAACGTACAGTGCATCATTAATAAATAAAAATGGGACATTGAAAAAAAAACTTTAAATACCGTATTTCCGGAAATTACTCCCCCAGGGGAGTTAATTTTCAAAGCAAAAATTGAAAAAACTTTTAACATGGGGAAGATAAGGCGACTTTTAATTTTTAACTTGGAAAGGATAGGGGGATTTTTTCGAGGGGGGAGTAATTTCCGGAAATACGGTAAAACAACTGAAGCTGCATGTATTATTTCTTGTATTAATTAACTTTTTTGAAATTAAATCACAATAAAGATATCCGAAATAATGTGGAATTGTTTGGGAGTTTAAATATAGTAATAATATATTTATATACCACAACATAGATGAATATCAGCTTTGAATTGGAATATATATATATATACTATAGAGTTGTATTATGTATTCAAGTTACTCCAATCTCAGTTCTATTTTCTTTAAATAGTTACAGAGTTAGATGATCGATTACAATATATGGGGAATTTGATGAGATAAATATCAAGACTAGATATAAGGAAGCTATCTTGTTCCTTGATTAAATCCTCTAAAGGTATTTTAACTTGAGGGATTACTTACAGCAATAAACCTAGTAGCTCCTACTTTTCCATCATCTTTGTCAAAGTAACGAATTGTGGAATACCGTAATTCCTTGTATTACAGTCCCATTCTAATTGTAGTCTGTCTCTAAATAGCAATCCCTCTTGAATAGTAATCCCTTTCTATATAACCGTCCCTTTTAAATAGTAGTCTCTCTCTCTCTCTCTCAATAACCGTCCTTCGGAATTAATACCCCCTTCCTATCAAATAGCGGCCAGCTCGTTTCTAATAATAGTTGGCTCTTTTGAATACTATTACTGTTAATGGAGGATAATAGAAGGTATATGTATATTTGTATATGTAGGTGGCTGCTGAATTTCATGAAAACCCATAATAAGATTATTATTATTATCAAAATGATGATGCTAATAAATGGGGCTATAATAATATCCCAGAATATGGAATATCATCATTCTGTTCCAAGACCCTTTTATCATGAAATAATGATGTTTTGGAGAAAGGTTTTCCACCAACAAGTAATTCATCACTTTGCCATAAAAGGATGGTCTGATTTATAGACTCCCCTCCCTGTCTCACCAACATTTATCTTAAAAGCGTTTATAGCGGATTCTATTCTACTACTCCTTTGGATTATTTTGAACAGACAGGGAGAGAGATGGATTCACTGGAACGAGGCTTTTACTTTATTGCATTTTAAATAAGTTTGCATGTAAGTTAAGAATTTGGAAACTTGATATATAAAGTAGGAAATAGTGTTCAAGAAACGGGATATAATTTCCAATAAAGTGTTGTAACCTGAGAAATAATATAAAAGCCGGGTTTAATCTTTACATTTTACTCAAACGACATGTACTCTCGGTTTCTATAATCCATTCCCTTCATTTCTTTGAAAAACTTTGGGTTTCCCTGAAGAATTGGGAACTGCTAATTTGTAAATACTTGGTAGACTTCCTGGCCTTCGTCGACTGGGTAAAATGTAACGGATTGAATATAATAATCTGCGATTACTCTGCTTGTTGTCTTAACTTATGTATTGATGGATTCCATTGTTTTAAGGCCCGTCCTCCTATTTCCTTCTGGCAAAATACCTATGGACTTGCTTACTTTCACTTTATTTCATTTACTGAAAAGTGAATTGACCTCGACCCCGTTTCCACTTTCCAAACCTACAGTGCACTCAGTTGAAGTCCATTTATAATTACAAGATCGGGACTTGGTTTTATGGACACTTTCCCTACCGGGGTTTTAGTAATCCCACTCTACTTTCTAGACCTTTTTTACATTTTGTCAACCGTAATCTTCCTTCCAAGTATACAATATTTAGTTGTGTAATTTGATACACGTTCTATAAATAGTACTTTATCCAATATTTGAAGTCTAACGTCCTTTTGTAAAAGACTTTTATAAGTTTGGATGGTCCTTTAATCTACAAATCATTTGTTCTCCCTTTCTTCTTAGAGAGGTCTATATATCTGGATAGATATTATAAACATCTCCAATAAGTTTTGTTCTTTCCCAACAAAAGGTTTTAATTTGGGAGAGGTTATGAGTATTAGAATAAAGGACTGCCAAATCTTCAAACTAAATCTTCCATAAAATCCCATAAGTAATGTGCTTGAAGTATTTGCTGAAAGTATTTATTTTTTATCTCCAACTTTAATAAAATCCTTTCAACCAGAACTTTAAATCTTTCTTTCCTAAAAGATCTAAAGTAGTCCGCTTATAAGCTTTAGGGAAATATGAGGTGGAGTTTTTCATCTCGGAAGTTCAAAAGGGGTGTGGTTGGTTGGTTGTCTCTGCCTACTAAGGTTGTATAGTAATGCTATGATGGACCCATTTGTTGGAAAAACTGGGCAAAAATGTGTTTGAAGTGCATGCAAATTAACTCACAAGTTCGAATAAAGTACATTTCAACATAAACCTATATACAAAATCTCATAAATGTGACGCATTTGACGCTTAAAAAGATTCAAGGGTTTTTAGCCTTGGTTTAAAGCTATAGAACTGTCCATCCTGTGTGTAATAATAATATTAACCCATACCCATTGGAGCAATCTTCTCAGAGTTTTGGGATGGAAATAGAAGCCAGAGAGGAAGTTTATAGCTTTTTTTTAATGTTATTTAATATGTTTTATGATGTAAATACCACATTTAGGGAAATAAGTAACGTAGTTTGTGGAATGAACGGCTTAGTCAAAATAAAAATTAAATACATACAGAACCCAGGTTTGACTTCTGGAGGATAAAGTTACGTTTTGTATAAAAAAAGGGCCAAGTATTTACTAAAAAGGTCCTAATAATGAGGACTATATTTTTATTACTTCTTGTTAGTTTCCCAGTAGAGTAATTAGTAATTAAAATACCCCGTTGAGAATTAAGCAAGTAGTTGTAAGAGGTCTGTAATCAACTACAACTCTACGTTGTTTATTTAATTAACACAGGGTTTTAGCTGCTTTCATATCAAAGTACACTTTTTGTTATTGTAATTTGTACATGATTTGGGGTTAATGAGTAGTTGGAAAAAACCCCGGACAAAAATTACTATATTGTAGGATTCCATATTGCTATTTTGTATGTAAAGCTGAACTGACTTTAGTTACAAGAGTTTAAATAATTGATTGTTTGGATATTTATTAATTACAGCTCACGATTTGGCAACTGGGAACGAAGGAGGTTTTAACGACCCTTACGTTCGAGTATTTATGATGCCTGAAATTGATACTAGGAAACGGGAGACGAATATTCATCGAAATGAACCCAATCCTTTTTTTGATGAGCACTTCAAGTTCCCTATTAGTCAAGAGGATCTGACGGAAAAAGTTTTACTAATACAGGTAAGACTTTTAACGTTTTTTAATATACATTTTCATACAACCTGGAGCAGATAAGGAATTATAGTTATTCTTATAAAAGAAGTAGATCTTTACTAAAACTCCGCAGCAGCACCGAGTTCTATTTGGGGAATATGGAATAGCAAGGTAGAAAAAGTAGGGAAAGTGAAGAATGTCTAAAATGTAGACCTATAGTTTTATAATATTTTATTTGATGGAAGTGCGACAATTAGTTCAAGCTGTGTGAAGAGACAAAGAAAGGAATGCAATTATGAGAGTTCTTAATTAAAGACGAGATAGAACTGTTATTACTGACTGTAGTTAAAACTTGGTAAAAACCAGCTTGAGTCCTTTTAATTTAATTGCTTTTCCAGGCAGGGATATAAAAACAAGGAGGACCTTAACAGTATCTGCTTTCTCTTGTAGTTTTAGTTGTAAAAGTGGAGGAAATATCGTATAACCAGGAAATAAATTAGAGAATCCTTGTATCCCTTCAAGTGGAAATGTGTGAGAGGTTTTTAATGAGGAAGTAAGTTCTCCAGTTCTTGAGATATCGGATTTTTTCCAAGGGATTCTCTTACAAGACTTGTGAATTCATAAGTCAACTTTGATTAATCCTTCTACATTAATAATCACTGGCTTAGCCTTGTAATGAAAGTATAATCTTAGCCTTGAGTGTTCAAAGGATAAGAAGGATACCTTTTTTTACATCAATTTTGAGAGAAATGAGAGTGGACGGAAACTGGTAGTCTGCAAGCGGATGGAACAAGTGAAAGTTTCATTCCATTTATTTCACAACATTTATGTCTCCATCTGAAAATTTTTCGGATGATAAATAGAGATTCTAGTTAAAGAATTAGGTATAGAATTTCCTAGATTTAGCATGGAGAAAGAAAGAGAAAGTTAGGGGAGTAAGTTTGCAGGGATTTAATTTAAAGTTGGTTTCAACCCAATTTTCTTATTTTGGAAGTAGGTTCATCTTATGGAAATTTGTAGGTTGATTGTGAAAGAAAGAAACTGCAAAATAGTCCGGAATCCTGATAAAACTGTCCGCACTGTCAACTGCTGTACATCCAAAAACTTATTTACACCAATTTAGTTAGGAGAAAGTGAGGGGAAATAACTAAAAAAAAAGACGGAAAAATGAGGTATGAAACAGTTTCATGTAGAATAGGGACAGCTTATTTGGGGTTCTTCCTCTTTAGTTTTATATTTAGAAGATTGGAAGAGTTTAATTTAGATGAATTTGGACAGGGATTTAAAACAGAGTTTGTGGTTATTAATTAATTGGATTTTTGGGAGGTTTGAGTAATGAAAGTTGTGCCGTTGTGATGTTATTATTTGATGGTTGGTTGATTACAGGTGCTGGACTTTGACCGATACTCAAGACACGATGTTGTAGGGGAAGTTTCTTTCGCCCTTGAGGAGTTTGACATAACAACTAATCTTGAAGTTTGGGCTGAGGTCGTTCAAAACAAAAAGGTAAACTTCCTATACGTTTTGTTCTTACCTTGTTTCAATTTTATGACATTGTAAATTAGAGCCAACTTGCAACTCAGAAATGCAAGATTATATAAGTAAAAATGGGAGTTTCTAGTAGTTGCACGTTTTAATTATGTACCGTATGAATCCTAGTATCTATTTTAAAGTGCAAAAATAAAGTGAATCGTGTAAGATTCAAGGATATTCTACAATTTCTACTTGGACGGACAGTCAACCGTGTCAGTGACTGTTGTGGCAAATGGATGGGTTACAAATTCTATAAATTATAGACATTAGTAGAGGATTCCATCCAACAACGGTGTAATTCCAAATTTGTACTAAAGTTCTCTATAATTTTACAATGAGTTCATAGCTAACGAAACATGAACAACTACCCTGAGCTAATTTAATTTACTACAATGTTCGCCTCTCTTGAGCTAAATTTGGGATTGGGTTAATTATCTGGTCATGTCAATAACTATAATTTATTTATTACTCAAACTCCATCATTCACTTCTACCACTTTTAGCAAATAAGAAACTTTACGGTTTGAAACTTTTATGGTATAAAGAGAGACCAACTTTTACCAAACTATCATAAAGGATATGATTGCAAATTAAGTTGGAAGTTGGAAAGTCAAATATAATTGTGGTGAAATCACAAGGAAACTGTTCTGGGGACTTAATTGTACAGTTTTTGTTTTGAAAAATACCCGTTAAATTAAGAAAAAACCAGCCCAAGTCGAACTGAACCGTTTAATAGAAGGGATCTTTATTATACGCAAATTTATGTGAGGTAGTGGATAACCACTAACCACCTTGGCCCTTAATATTCATCTCTAATATCCCAAAATCTCCAATTTCCTATGCTACAAATAGATATTCGTATTATTACCCAGAGGTTTCTCTGGGTGCAGTTGGCAGAGACCATTCCATTTTGGTAGAAAAGTATAAAAATTTATTTCAGGCTATTTAATTACCCTGTGGGGTTTTTTGACCCCCACGGGTCTTTTGGTGGCCCGATTTGGCTCATTTACGAACTTAACCTTAGGAATGGTAGTGTGACCCTTTATACCAAATTTGGTACCTGTAGCATCATTTTTTCGAGAGTTACCGTGTCGCCAGAAGGACAGACATGGCAATCCCTATAGCCCTAGAATGGGCTAAAAAAATATCCGACTTTCGAAAACTTTTTCCACTCGGCAGAAAGTCTACAAAGACATGCATGGGATTTAGAATAATTTTTCTCTGACACAGAAAAGTCCGAACTTTTAGCTTAATTTGTTGTTATTATAAATTTTGGTTTTTTCTGGAAGACGATGGCCTTCCTAAAAGTTCACATAATCGTACAAAGTTAAGACTAATTTTTCCATTTATCTTCTTTTTCTCTTGTCGTTGTAAATATTTTAGCAAGTTCTTGCGTTCCTGGAAAAAGTTGGAATTGTTGTTCTTTCTGAGAGAAAGGTAGAATTGTTTATTAATGCTTTGTAAACTACGGTGCCCTTGCTAAAGGGGGGGATGGAGCATAGGGTTATTATTTTATTTTATGGTATTACCCTTATACTTATCACAATGGGACACAGGGACAGGCAGCAGTAAGAAAGCTGAAAGGAAACGTATGGAAATATCCTCAATAAAGAAGAAATACTTTATCCGTTTTTAAAACATTTTTTACTGTTTATTTTCGCAACTTTAAGTTTGAAGACTTGTCTAATCTTTACACGTTGAATCCGGTATAAATGGGCAATGCAATGCAATAAAATAGCTTGCAGCGTGGAATGATTTTTATTCAGTTTTCCAACTTTGTTCCTCAAAAATAATATTTTTTTTGTAGCGCAAGCACTTATAAAAAGATTTTAACTTGATTCACCTTGAAGAAACACAAAGCTCTTTATAAAAACCTCCTAGTACAGCTAGCAGAGCCCATTACAGGGCGTTTTGGAGAAATATTTATAGTTGTTTGTTTTTTTTAGACAGCAGTTATATGTTTTGTATCGATTTTTATACACCCCCGTTCCCCTCTTTTCTTAGCATTGATATTTTTGTGATTTTGGTGGAAAATTATAAAAATATGTTTCAGGCTACTTCGGTGGGGTTTTTTGACCCCCACGGGTCTTCCGACTTTTGCACTGCACCTAGTTAGCGCAGTTGCCACCTGTGTGCAAAGTTTCAGCCGGATCGGGTGGATAGGTTCTGAGATCTCGCGCGCACAGACGGACGGACGGACGGACGGACGGACATGGCAATCTAGATTAGATATGCCCTAGAATGGGCTAACAATAGCATAAAAAGGTTCCCGGGACAAAGGAAACTGTTGATTCCCATTGGGTTTGTTTGTAGAGAGAAAGGCAGCTAGGTTGGAGCTCTTCTTAGAGAAAGGTTCCTTTTAAGAGAGTGATTTTAAAAATGTATTAGATGAAGATGAAACGGAGGAACTCTTCATTTTAGAGAGATGGAAATAATAGTGGAGGCAATTGATTAAAAATTTATGAGAAATCAAAAATAGAACTCGGCTATTTTTCCTTTCTTAGCTTTTACGAAGGTTAAGTTGGGACACATGTAAAGAAAAATGAAGGGCATAAAGTAGCATATCTTTGGTGTTTAATAACCCGTTCTACCGATAATTCCCGGTTTAGAACTGGCACGTCTTTATTATATGCTTCTCTAACTGTTCGAAAACTATTTAAGAGACTAGGGAATGAGCGAAAGTTTTATTTTTCCCGTGTGCCTTTCATTTATTTATGCAAGGCTGTTCATTTCATGAGTTAGGTGGGTTCAAAAAGGTAATTCCGTAGGTAAATACTACGAGAACGTATGCGAATAAAGTATTGACTATTTCATTTTGTAGAAGTAATCTATACTAATTAAATTAATGACTATGCGAAAGCAAAGAACTTTAGTTTCGATCAATGCAAGTTGTTTTTAATTAAGAATTTGATGAGCAATATCCTGACTTACTTGGAGAAATAATAATGATGAATAAAAGTATTGTAAGAATGGGAGGTTTTATTAGGCTCGTTAGACCTTGCGAAGGTCATATGGGGAAGTGTGAGATTCTACTACCAAATGGTACCCACAACCTTGACAACTTCATACAACCTCAAAAATTTCGAACAGTGACCCAAACACCCCAGAATGTCTCATAATGCCCCCAACATCCCAAAGCTCTCCACTTGCCCCTAACACCCCAAAAAATGTCTCAACTTACCCCCCAAACACCCCAAAAATGTCTCAACTTGCCTCCAATATCCAACGCTAGCCTTCGTTACGCCCGTTTACAATGGTTTATTGATTAATATATTACGTGTGATTTGTGTTTGATTAATCCACCTACTTGAAGCTACCTTTCTTAAGTTAAATACGGAAGGCTGAGACTATTGTCGAAGATATGAAATAATGCTGAGCTTGATTGAAGAACTGGTTTATTTATACCTTTGGATTAAAATTAAACAGGGCTGGATATAGGTTACATACAGATGGACGCATATTTAGAAGATGTCAATATTTATATTTAAAATAAAAGATTAATACTTCTGTGCAACATTTGTTATGATTTAAAGTAAACCTAATTTATTACCTTCTGTAATAAATTAGGTTAATTAGGATGCATTCTTGACTAAAAAAGGAGGTAGTTAAATTATATGCCAATTTGTATAACTTGTTTTATTTTTAATGATAAAATGCAGCCCTCAGGAGAGAAGCAGGAGATTCTGATTTCCTTGTCGTATCTTCCATCCGCAGAAAGACTCACGGTGGTTCTTTGCCAAGCTCGGAATCTCCATCCTCCACTCAATAAAGATAATATAGGTAACACCCTCTCCTCCTCCTTCTATTTTATACGGAATAAGCCCACCCTAGCTCCTCGTCCAGACACCGCGGGTTATTTATCAAGATGTAGATGTATATAAAGATGTTTTGAAGCATATTTAACATGGGAGAGATACACCTTTAACCATGCAAAGGATAGACGTGCGGCATAATTAACGAGGGCGCTATGTGGGCGAGGATTTAGGCTACTCGTAGAACAACCGGTCGTCTCCTGAAATGAACTTACTCTTAATTCATACCCACAAACCGCACGCGTTATGCATTTTAAGTCCATTTTAAACGTGGCTACCGTATTTCCGAAAATTACTCACCCTAAAATAACTCCCCCCACCCCGGAATAACTCCCCCTACCTTTCCATGTTAAATTCACCCTATCTTGTCAATGTTAAAGTTTTTCCAATTTTTCCTTTGAAACAATAACTTTCCAGGGGATTAATTTCTGGAAATAGGGTAATCTGCCTATGTTATGGGATACCTCGCAGTGTTTCGGCCACTTCCTATCTGCCTATGTTAAGTGGAATTGGAAACTGATTTGGATACGTCTCCGTGTTAAATATCGGCCAATGTTACATTCCATCTTCCATAAATAAATAAGCCGCGGCTTGTATAAGACAGACAAAAGGCCCCGTCTGCATGCAACTCTGTAAAGGAGCATTATATTTAACCATGTTATATTCAATATTCCCTTCTTTAAAAACCTCCGGAGAAAGTTAGAAATGCTTTCTCCAGCTTTATATTTTGTTTTCATATGAAATATGAGTATAAATGGGTATTTGTATTTAAAAAGATGATAATTTAAGACTATTTTAAAATGATTTTCGTTGGATAGATCCGTTTGTGAAGGTGTACCTTTTGGGAGGAGGGAAAAGGCTGAAGAAAAAGAAAACTTCGGCTAGAAAAAACGCAGACAATCCGGTTTGGAACGAAGCCTTCACCTTTTCCATCCCTTCCGCCAACCTTTCCACGGCTTCTATTGAAGTAAACCTTCAATACCTCATTTTATACCTTTTTATAATTACTTTAACTGTAAAGAAATATAAAATTAAAGGGTAGAAAACAATTAGGAAATAAAGTAAAGTATCTTTAGACCAAGCCCAAACTTTATTCCGAAGATTTTAAACTCTTTAAAAAAAGGTTTATGGGGTTTTATTAATATCCTGAAAAGACTCAATAGCTGTAAAATCCAGTATGAAACCCTTTAAGAGTCTGAACAACTTTATTATGAAACGTATAAAAAAAAACTACGAAAAATGCAAAATAAAAGCTTGGTAAAAGTTAAAGGAGGATGTAGAGAAGGGATATTTGATTATTTATTTGATTATTGTTATTTAACAGATAAATGTGCTAGATCAGTCAAACGATTTGATGGGAAGTCACGCCCTGATCGGAAGTTGTATGATCGGTCCTCATCAATCCGGTCCCGAACGGTTACACTGGAAGGAAATGTCATCAAATCTCCGACAAACAATCTCATTGTGGCATGTCCTCACCTGAAGCTCCACACTTTACTTTTACTCAATAAATATTAATATAACCAGATAGTATTTAGAAATATGCTCAGCATTAAACCTTTGTAATTAGATCCTCCTACTAGTAATAAATTATAATTCAGTGGATGAGGATGATTATTTGGGATGCTTGATCAACCTTTGGTTGAGCAAATTAATGTAATTTGTAATCATATAGATTCTACAAGTAGTAACTATTAACTATATAAGTAAGCTTTTGATCTCGAGATAACTTTACGAATCCAGATGGATTTTTAGAAATTGTATTGTATGAAATCGAGGGACCTGTTCTTTAAAAAACGGATAAGTATTTTGGGAGTTTAAGGCCCAAACTGTGGCTTTGGCTATCAACTCTTAGTAAATAATATTAAATGGGTTATCTAGTGTAAATAAATGGGTAAAAGTAGAAGGTATAAAACCGTTTAGTTTTATCCGGATATTTTGTTCAATTAGGTTTTGAATGATAGGATATTTGAATATTATTGATTGCATCCTGTCGATTTTTGTACCTTGGCATATTCTGTATAGATAATTAACATTTGGCGATAGGAACCAATAAATTAAAGCAGGGACAACGATAAAGCAGTGTATTATTATTTATTATTTATTATAATAACTGGTATTTAGTTTGGAAACACAATAACCTGAACAATATTACCTGTTTTACCTCAGTAATAAGGAACACGTCTTTGTAGCAACGATTTTTCTTATGGAAGAAAAACTAATGTACAAGAAAATATATATTATTCGTTTAGGAAAAAACATGGTAGGATTTAGCCCAGTTTCTGGTTTCATGTTGACATTTTCTAAATTAAATTAATTGAGAGCTATAAATTATAAAGTAGGTTATTTAGGAATGTTTATTATAACATTTGTAGATTTTATTTATAAATATAAACTCTATTTCCTCAACCCCTGAAAGAATATTATAAATAAATGAAAATATAACTAAGGAGTAGGAAGAATGGAGAGAGATGCGAGAAGGACCAAGTTAATTTATCTAGCCTGATAATTCATTTTTAATTAAATGTTAAATGGCATGCTTCCTACCTAAATTATTTTAACCTTTTTGTACGGTGGTTAAGTGTATCCCTGTTTTTTGGCAATTGATAAAGTATTAAAGGGAGGTTATATAACCTGCACAGGGAGAAAGTCTTGGTTAGAGTTAATATACTAAGGATGATAACATTCCGTGGTCTTGTACACAGGGAAACATGGTATTACAATAAATAAACTTGGATTCCTCATCATGGAAAATCTATTAAGTTTAGACAGAGAATAAATGTACGCTAGTTAAGTGAAACTGTTTTATTTTAACTACACACTTCGGTACGGACATTTACTTTAAAGTCATTAAAATTAAATGGGAAATAATTAGCAAAATGGATTCACTTCTTCAGGTCATTGGTAAAACTCCAACTGAATTAAAATATTGAGGATTATTAGCCCATAGAAGAAATGCCACTATGAAAATTATAAATATAAATACAACTTTATATCCACACCCTTCCTAAAAAAGGAGGATATGCAATTGTAACCATTTAACAGTCACATTGATTATTAATTACACAAAATGTATACAAATAAATGAATTCTGTGTATTCCACCCGATTAAAAAGATTATAAAGATGAAAATATGTACCTATGAATATTAGAAACTCTTCTAATCCCAAGAATAATCTATATAGTTTTGCTTAAGATTAGCTACGTGTAGAAGTAAAGGTTATGGTCATCATCCGTCGTATTTTAAATACGGATTTAAAACAAGTAAATAGTTTAGACAGACCTACATACTGAATTAATATTAGATACTTAATATGAGAAACAGCACTCCAAATAAAATTAAAACAACTCAAAGTTATTATAGAATAAATGACATTTTATTTAGCATCAAACATCCTTCTTTGTTTCCAATCCGTCCAGGATAAAAGTAAAACTTGAGTTAAAATGAAATACGCTATTTCCCGTTTTAATTCTTCCCCCGGAATAATTCCCCCTCTGCTTTAATTCCCCCCTACCTTTCCATGTTATAAGTCCTATCTTGTCCATGTTAATAGAATTTCTAATCTTTCCTTCCAATTAATAAAGCCCCAGGGGAATGAAAACAGGAAAGCCGGATTGGTAAAACATACATAGATAGGTTTTAGTAACCCAGAGGTTGCATGGTTCCTACTAGAATTCGGGTAAAAGGTAGAGAAATGGTTGGTTTAAAGCTCATGGATTATTTGCATTTATTTACTAACCTTCGACTTTATGTATGATACATAGGCAAAAGTACAGACCGTTGCTCAAACTGCGCCTGTACCTACCCAATTCCACTGAAAACGGGTGTTAATCGGGTTTAACAAATAAACTTCTACCCGAATAACTTCTACCCGAGTTTAGCCAACTTTCCACAGTAGTAGTGTCCTAACCTAACTACATTGGTGGGATAATAATTCACAGATCGTAGTAAAGGAGTAGACCTGTAGACCACCTTTCAATACTAAAGAATTAGATCCGAACTGGAAGAAAGTTCAGTCAGTTGCCAAAAAGTTGGCTAGGTTGTTAGACAGAATTCCCGTATTTTTTTAGTCATAGTTTTTAGGAATTTTTCAATTAAAACTGTTAATTTTATTGGTGGTGCGGATTTAAAATAAAATTGTCAAAAATTAGTTAACGTGGAGGAGTAAATGGAGGGGATCGAGAGGAGATAATATTAAACATTTAATATGGAAAGTATAAATGTCTTGATACTTTTTTGCATGGACTTTATCCCATTTTTCTCGAGTGATAAAATAACTTACAGTTATTTCATAAATAAATTACTATTTTCTAATGTTCTACCTTTCTGAGCATTTAATAAATAAAAAAGCTATTGATCCTAAAAGCAATCATATGTACCGTCACCCTTTTGTACACACGGTAGTCAGGAATTTGCCAAGATACCCGGACCCGGGTCACTAAATATAATCCCAACTCCGAACTGACGGATCTATTCCCATCGGAAGCACATGCACAAGGCACGAGATCTTGATCTTGATAGTAAAACATAGCACATTGTTTGCTAGAAACCCACAGTTTTGTTGGCTGACCCTATGGCTTCCCTTTTAAAAGTTTGGATTAATTGAATAATAAAATGTATTTATTTGAAGAAACTACAAACAATCTGAGTAAAAAGGAAGATGAGTAAAATAACAACATAAAATGCTCTGTATTAATTACAGCCATGGGAAAAACCGAAACGGTTCGAAAGGGCTCATCGAAACGACCTTTTGGACGTCTTTTACAAAGTAAGACCCGTTTCCGGTTTAAGGTTATCTCTTCCGGTATAATTCCCCCTTGGAAAAAATTGAAACTAAAGAATTTTGGTGGATCTTTGGAGATTAATTTCCCCAAAATATAGCATAGGGTTCTCTGGGAAAGATGTTGGTTAAATTATTTTATGAAAGATGAAATGATTTGTTTTGCTTTCCATTATAAAAAGTACGCAACGGTAGAAGAGGACGGCTACAAATTTATAAAATCTACGGACTTTATCCAAAAGTTCTTGGGGATTTCGAATAGTTCGGATGCGAATTTGAAGACTGTAGAACTTCTTGCAGGAATAATAGACACAACAAAAGATGGACGGATATCTTTCCCCGAGTTTGTGGCATTCGAAGGTCTCCTTTGTATCGCGGATGCTCTTTACTTCATCGCTTTCCAACTATTTGATGACAATGGAAATGGGCTTATCAGTTTTGATGAGTTCCACAAGATCATTTCTCATACAACGTTACAGAAAAAGATACCCTTCAACATGGAGGGGGACTTTGTCCGAATGTATTTTGGAAAGAGGAAGGATCGGGTCGTCAGTTATCCCGAATTTAGTCAGTTTTTACATGTAAGTTTAAGGCTCTATTTTTATGGGGCTCATGAGGGTCACCTTACCTTACGAGATGAAGTTATGGGGAACCCATAATAGAAGTGGGAATTAATTCTGGGGAATTACTTGCAGGATTTCCATGAAGAATACGCAATAGAAGCGTTTCGAAAGTTTGACCTGGACTTCTCGGGCTGCATCAGTTCCCAAGAGTTTATCCTAATTATGACCAACATCCGACCTCATCTGTTGACCTCTTCCGTGACGTCAAAGTTAAATGAAGTTGTTGAAAGCTTATCGGAAAGTGGGAGGGTGTCTTTCCCCTTTTTCATGGCTTTTAACTCCCTTCTGAATAACATGGAGTTGATGAAGAAGGTCTATCTCCAAGCTAGTAGGTCCCTTCCCAATGTGGAGATAAGTAAACAAGAGTTCCTCCATTCGGCCCAGATGATAAGCCAAGTCACACCCCTTCAGGTGGACATCCTCTTCAAGCTATCTGAGCTTATCAACGTGTCTCCGACCATTATCCTTGCTGACCTTCAGGTCGTCGCGCCGGAGCAGTGTTATGTTAAGGTCGAGAAGAGGATCTTGGATATTAAGGCTGTAAGAAGTCCAGAGGAACGGGGTTTTGCCATCGAGCTTTTGGAAAGCTTTTATCGGTTTTGCATTGGGTGTATTGCAGGAGGTTAGTGACCTATGACCTTGACCTGGGTTTTATTTTAATCTTTCTGTATTCTAACGAATAGCTATCGAGGCTTGCCCAGCTTATCCTACTGATTTGGTCAAGACGAGGATGCAGCTACAAAGACCCAGCCGTCTTGTAGAGGGAAAGTTTTATCGAAATAGTTTAGACTGCTTTAAAAAAATTGTAAAGGTGGAAGGAGTTAAGGGACTTTATAAGGGATTGGCTCCAGAAATCATCGCATCTTCTATTGGACGAGCTTTAAAACTCTCCGTATAATTATATTGTAAAAAATGGTTACAATTTACTATAAAATCTTTCCTAAATTTGAGTCTATTTTATTCAGCTAAACGACTGGATAAGAGACCAACTGATGAATCGGAAAGGTCAGGTGACCCTTTCAGGTGAAATATTTGCAGGCGCTTGTGCCGGCGCTTGTAGCGCTTTTGTTGCAAATCCTCTGGAAATAGTTAAGATAAGGATGCAGTCGATAGGACAACTTTTCCCTAATGTTAAATTCGGTACTTTTAAGCTCATAAGACAACTAGGATTTAGGGGTATGTTTAAGGTGAGCAGACCTTAAATAAATAAACTCATTTACATACATTGCAAACGTTAAAAACGTTAAGAATGTATTTTTTAAATCAGGGAATGACGGCTTGTCTACTTCGAGACGTTCCATTCAGCGCCGTGTTTTTTCCGACGTATGCTCATCTTAAAATTCGACTTCAGGACGATGATGGTTATAATAGTCCAACTAGTTTGATGATTGCGGGGACCGCGGCTTCTATCCCGGCCTTGCCCCTTTCCATGCCTTTTGATGTGATTAAGACTAGACTACAAGTAAGTTTTTTAAAGGGTCAGAAGGTCACGGTCATCCTTTCATGAGGTCATACGAGGGTCATTTTGTAATAGAGAATATTGTATCTATCTACAATACCTGGCAATTAACAATTAACTCACTGAAATTTGAAATATACCCTGATTCTTTGAAATATCATTTTTTTTAAACAGTATTTTGACCTAATAATTGAATTTGACAAGGTTGCAGCCCGACCGGGTGAAACGGTTTATTCGGGAACGATAGATTGTGCCCTTAAAATTATGAAGGAAGAGGGTCCCAGGGCCTTTATTCAGGGAACAAGGGTAATAAAACCCTCACAAGTTGGCCTTACTGTTCTTATCTATGAAGTTTTGCAACGGATGTTCTATGTCGACTTTGCTGGAACGTAAGAAAGAGTTTGATCTTTTATGGGGAATTTCTAACAGAAGGGGGAATTATATTGTCCGAAAAAGTATTAAAAATGGAGATAGTATTTCAGTAATAAATTGTGGGTAAAAAAACCTGTGTATATTTGTTTAGTCGACCGACAGGATCTGAAGCGAGGATTGTGATAACGAATGTTGATCAAATGAGATCGGAAAACCCGGATCATATTGGAGGTTACGCCTTGGCATTACCTATTCTTGCTGGAATCGAATCCAAATTCGGTCTTGTCTTTCCGAAATTTAAACATCAAGTTTTTCAAAGTCTTGTTTAAAGAAATTATAAAAATATTCAAGAAATATCTAAGAAAAAATAAATTACCTAAATAACTTTGGCCTACACTTGAAAAGGATTTTACTTGCTTCATTATTCTAATTTAATCTTTAAGCAAACGTATTTGGGATTTTAATTTTAAGGGGCTCTTTGGCATTATGTTTTAAATAGAAAACACCAAATATTATTCCCAAATGGCTACCTGAAGTCGTTGCGACTAAAACTCCAAAATAACTCTAACGAAGTTAGCATGGCCCTTGTTATTTTTCTGTCCTAACCAACTTTACCCTTTTGACCACAAGATTACAAAGAGTTATTCTAGCTAAAAAGATAACACGGATGGTGGCAAGTCAGAGGTGGTTGTTACCTTCTCATTTTAATCTTTATATATGTCCAAATAATAATCCCAGTTATCCAGCATTTCTAGGAAATGCCATGAAGGATCAGAAGAAGGGTTGGATTTATCTTTTTGGAATTTAATTTTATCCTTAAAAACTTAACCATTGTACTTTGTACTCATTTCTAAAATAACCTGGATAACTTATCTTAATCTCTGACCATCAAAACTTATTTAAAACACACTGCAGGATGGAAGTTAAGACTGAGGTTTTGTACCTGAATCCAGCGTTAATAAAACCCTTCTTCCGTCCAAACAAATTCAACATTCTCTCACAAACTTTGGTAGAGTAAACTTGGGTAAAACTTTTGAAGCTTTTGGTAATTTTTTACTAAAAATCCCGTCCCCATCTCCAAACTCCATAAGTCTTGAGCCAACATGCTTATCTTGTATGGTGGTAAGCAAATTAATTTTTTAATTACTATAATTTTAGTAAAAATCTAGCATTAAGTGCCCCAAGAACTATGCAAATAAGTTTGCATTTTTCCAGATACTTTAGCCAAGTTTTGTACTTGTGGCGTAACTTACTTTGACCATGATTTGTTAACTATTATTTTTACTTAGTACAAATTGGATATTTTCAGGTTGGGCAGGACTAGTACTTTTTTTGGCTTATATTGGACCTTGTGTAGCTAATCCTGTTTCTGACAAAAATCCCCCACCCGAATTGGAGTTGGTTCCTTGGAAGTTAACCAAGAATATTTCTAATCCAATGTTTACATCTCCACCCACAAGATTCTCCTTTAAGGGACGGGACTGGTTGGGATCCAAAGCATTTTATACCAACTTTGATGACTTTGGGGTAAAGAATATGAATACTTTTACAACATTTCATGTCTTGGAAATAGTTGTAAAACGCTAAAGACACCCTGCAACCCTTCCATGGAATATATAATCCTTTAAGAGTAAGGAAACTAGGGTTTTAAAGGGGTTAAAGGGTATTTAAAATGGGGATATGCATGCATGTGTATTTCTGTATGAAACACTACTAAAAAAAGGTGTAAGTTAGCCCTTATTAAAAGAAGACCCTTTGAGACCGTTTAGGACCCCTTAAGGAGCCCCTCATTCCCGACTAATGTATGATTAGGTGGTGCAGGAAACCCGTTTTTAACATTGCTTATTCTTTGGAACTCAGGGTCTAAGTTTCTTCGAAGCTATCGAATACTGTTTAGAATTTGGGTTAGAACCGGCTCAAGTAACGAACCCCCAACAGGATAAATTATTCAACCGTTTGTTGAAATATTTGGGACAAACTAACTGGGGAAGTAAGTCCAATATTTATTTAATTCTAAATGATTTCAACATCCAATAATAATACGAATACCAATAATATTTTAATGAAATATTATTTCCCATATTTACCTTCCAGACCGTCCATTTTGGCTAGCCTTTAACGATATTCAAGAAGAAGGAGTATTCTCCTGGCCGTTTTTAACATATCCTTCCTCCACCTACGTAAACTGGGCTCAGGGGTCTCCCTCCTGGAACATCAACCTTAACTGCGTCTCTGCTCAACAATTGGCTTATCCTGGGCAGGATTTCGGATGGATTAACCTACCCTGTAGTACCCGATGGAGGGCATTATGTCAAGAATGACAAGAAGGTGCGGAGTGGACCTACGGGACATGACCATTTGGGCCTGAACTTTATTAATGATGGAGATGATAAGCATATAGCCGATAAGGGATAAGACACTTTAAGGGCTTCGTTTCCGACACTTCCTTAACTGTTCTGCTGTTCGGGAGGGATGTTATTTGCAGATTTTAACCACAACGTCTTAACCTTTTTAGATATTAATTACGTAATTATTTAATTATAGAATAATATTCATATTATAAATATATATTAGTTGGCTTGTTTGATACATTTTACTTTTCTACAAAGGAGGTTTTGTAATAAAAAGATTTACCTTGATTGAAATAATCCATTGGATAGAGATTTGACTCATTCATTAGTGTTTTAATTGGAAATTGGAAAGGATAGCACAGCTAAAGATATATGCATGGCATGAGTAGATAAATCAAACTATTCAAGTGTGAACTTTAACCTGGTAAAGTTCACTGAACGCAGTTTGTGTTTTAACTGGAAAGTTAACAGAGAATGGACATGAATGTGATTAGTTGCTTAATTAATTATAAACGTGGGTTATACTTTTAATTGTACTTGGCCGATAAGCCACATTGATTAGCGGACATTCTGAACTTTGGTACTTTGGATAATTATTTGAGAAGCAGACAGACGCATTATTTATTTATGTAGAAAGGTTCATAAGGTTAATTAAAGTGAGTTGGTGAGAAGGAAGGTGAGGGATTTAATTATTAAACCTGTAGTCATCTGCCAAAGAGGATAAGTGGCTGTGTAGTAGTAGCTTATCTACGTGTCTGTGTACAAATAAATTAGCCACTTGAGCTCACAACTCATCTTTTGATGGGTTCCTTTGTAATTTTTTTAATTATAATTTGATGCAAGAATGGAAATGTGAGGAAATCCCCAAAATGATTAGTATAATCTCTTGATTTATGATGAACACTATGAATGATTAAAGAATAAACAAATACACAAACGAATTCGGGCAGTTATTTTATTCCTAAAACGAAACGGGAGTTTTATGAATGAAGCGACGAACGTAAAAGCATGCACTTTGGGTAATACGGTAATGTTAAAGCACTGTAGCTGTAATCCTTCCGTTTAAGGATCGTTCCTAATTTAATCAAAATCTATACAGGTAACAATTTGGTGATGATTTTTTGGGATAAATGTATAATTATTCATAGACCACCTTAAATGGGCAGTCATTAGACTATTCCTCATAATATTTAGTATGTATGTATGTATTTATTCATTTTGCTAAATTGATGTGGCCGCAGCCTTCACAATCACAGGTTAATCATAATTTACAGCTATTGTTTTAAAGTATCTTAGTTTAAATTCATAATATTTAGTGGAAAGCAGGTTTTAAAGAAATTGTGATAAAAAAACGTCATATATTCCTTATGTAATTAATACAATTAGAAAGTAACAAAGACCCCGATCTCCATAGTTGAATTGACTGTACGTAGTTCTGGAGTTAAAGAATAGAATAGCTGGAAATTGGCCATGATTGCATCACGTCAATCCACAACTGGCTGCTCATAGCATAGGATATGCCTAATGAGCTGACTTAATTAGCTATTTCAATTACTACTAAGCGATGTAGATATAGTTTACCAGGTAAAAGTATAATTAGCACATGATGTCAAGCACACGCGTAGGTTTATCCTGGAACTTGAACTTATCAATTGAAACGAATGGGATCATGTATGGATGTATCTATAACGGATCCCAAGTTAAATATCAAAGATTCACCATACAAAGCATCACCTTTTTTCCACGTCAATTAACCTTTATAAAGAGAAAAATGGAGTTTAAAACTCTCCAGTTTGTGATTGGCGAGGATTGTAATCCCAACTTTATCACCGATTACTTTGGTTTCGAAATAGTTTCAAAAAATGGGAAGGATTTCTTACTGGAATGTTTTTATTCCTTTAGTGTTAATGATAGGGATATGCTTGGGAGGATGCAGTTGTGGGGAAGTATTGAAGCATAAGTTCTACGTGGACTATATTTCCGGTTCTCCGGATGGGGTATTTAAGGATAAGATATTGGCAATTAATGGACAATTTCCAGGGCCAACTATCCAGGGGGATGTTGGTGACATTTTGGAAGTTGAGGTTGTGAATGGGATTCAGGATGGGCAGAACTTGACCATTCATTGGCATGGAATTCATCAGAAAGGGTCTATTTTCCAGGATGGAACGGCTCAGATTAGCCAATGTCCTTTGAAAAACGGTTTCAGTCAGCTTTATAGATTTCCTTTGCAACAGGCTGGAACTTATTGGTAATTTGGAAGGAATTTTTAATAGTTTCGTATAGTTCTGTTTATGAATAAATAAATAGGAGATATTTAGCAAGGCGTTACTGAATTACTGTCAACTGTACACAAAGGGGTTGGCAGGATGATAAAGCTTCAACTGTTTCTGCATTTGCAGGGATTCTTTCATGTTTTAGAATATGACTATGGCTGCACATTTTCATAGGTTTATTAAAACATCTCAATATGTAACCGTTGTTCCTTGGAACAATTTGATATAAAACACGGCTTTTAAGTTAAGGGGTTTCATTTTGAATGGACTGTTAATATTACCGTATATACTCTAATAGCGTCCCGGGACACTAATTTATTTTGTTTGTTTTTTTAGGGGTCAAATTTAACATAGAATTAAATGGGGCTTATCGGGGTTTTAAGGGAGAACACTATTCGAGTATATACGGTATATCCCATTCTTTTTGGCTACTGAGATTGAGATGTTAAATTTATTGCTTGATATGAAGAAACATGGTTTTAATTATGGATTTCTGTTGGTTTTTGATGATATAAGGTACCATTCTCATGTGAAAAGTCAATACACGGAAGGTCTATGGGGAATTTTAGTTATCCATGCGGAAGAAGAGCCCCACAAGTACGACGCTGAGATCGTGATAACCCTAAATGACTGGTATCATAGGACCGCGCACGAGAACGAGGTCTGGCATCTCTCACCCATAAGCCGCGGAGTCCCACCCTATCCTGACTCAGGCCTTCTTAACGGTCTTGGAAGGTATCCCTGCAACTATGCATCCCTCCAGGGTCGCCTTTGCCACAGTACTGGGCAGAATCGGACTGTTTTTCGGGTTAAAAAAGACCGGACTTATCGGGTGAGGGTTATCAATACAAGTGCAGTAGCTGCCTTTAACTTCTCCATCGATGGACACCAACTGGAAACTATTGAGGTTGATGGGGTGGATGTTAAAAGGGGGGTGGTTGTGGATGTGGCTTCTTTGGCTGCTGCTCAGAGGTATTCCTTCCTTGTTAGGACCAACGGGAATGAACCATCCGACAGGTAGGACGAGGTTTTACAAAAATTGTAAACTTTTTATTAATCTTGAAAGAAATTAAGCCTTTTTTGGACTTTGGAAATGGTTAAACCGTTCATTAAACAACAGGGAGCTCCCTTGGGGGTTTCAGGGGTCGGAGTTTTAGAGGTTTTAGGGGTATTAAAAGGGTGAGCAAATATCGGGGTCGCGGTTTTAACGGGGTATAAGGGTTTCAATTGGGTTTAAGGTTTTAAAACCCCGTTTAAACCCTTAAAACTCCGACCCCTTAAAACCCCGTTGAACCCCGTTAAAACCCGTTAAACCCCGGCCGTTAAAACCCCTTAATAGCCCGGGGGTAGGGTTGTAAGGGGTAAAACTCTGAGATTTACCTTTCCCTGTTAAAAAGACAAATCCTTCTTGAATTTGACTAGATACCTGATAAGAGTCCCTTTAAGGACGGATTACCTTATGTTGATAAACAATAACGAAACGCAGAACATAAATAAATACCCAGAAGCTCTAATGGCGGATATAACGGGCGTTTTGGAGTACGACGATCTCCTGAATTCCCGTGAGGAAAGTCTTGTATTGATAAGTTCAGAACCGCATTCGTGGTTAGACATCGTCCCTCCAATAAATGTTGATAAGGGAAGGGTTTATCTGGATGAAATGGACCTTTCTCCTCTGGAGGGGATTTCTGCTCCAGATCACGTTGACCAACGGTTTGTCCTTACCGTCGACTTTTTCGAGGATCATGAGGACATTCGTCGAGGATCTTTTAACCGTACTCCCTTTGTCCTTCCGGATGATAAGCCCCTGTTGATAACCCTTCTCGAGGGACGACCTATACCTAAAGAAGCCTTTCCTTTAAGAATAGAGTATAATAATGTGATCGAGGTGGTTATAAACAATCCGTTCTACGGACCACACCCCTTTCACCTTCATGGACATGACTTTTGGGTTGTTGGGATCGGAGCTTTGGAAGATGGGGATTATGCTGGACAACCCCTTAAGTTGGATGGACCTCGGAGGGACACGGTCCTTGTTCAGGAGCTAAGTTGGGCTGTGATTAGGTTTGTGGCCAACAATCCGGGCATTTGGACCTTCCATTGTCATATTGATTGGCATAATCTGTCAGGAATGGCTTTGACTTTTGTCGAAGCACCCCAAATCGCTTTAGCCAATATTACTATTACAGAAGAGTCTAAAAGGGTTTGTGGGATGTGGAAGTGGAAATGAAGTGGCTTATTGGTTTTAAAATACCTCGAGTTTTAGAGGAATGTGATGACCCTATTTCCCCATTTAATTCCTCCTGGGGAATTATTTTTTCAAACTCCAATTTTCCATGAAAAACTATTTCGGGATGGGACTTTATTTCTATCAATTTTTGTTAATACGGTATTCCATCCGAATGCAAATGTGGGATTTATGATTAATTTCTTTAATCCTTCCTCCTGCAGTATCCCCTCATCAAGTCAACTTTTAATTTATTTTTGACACTATTTATCCCGTGGTGGTTGGTGGACTTTGAAATTAAAACCGAATTATGCTAACTTTTTACTGGAAATGAGGAATTTTATTTTAAATATCACGTTGGCCCCATTCAACGTAGTTTTAAAACTGAAAGTGACATATATGGTTATTTTGTAAGAAATGTGTGTAAGAAAGACTGTGATACAATCTTTGAAAGGTTCAACTGACATTGACAACGTTTTAATTCTATACATTAAATATTCTCAACTCCCAAAGTTTTATGGTTGAAGGGCCAGTTGTAATTAAGGTTTTTTAGAGGCCAAGAATAAACGATAGACGCTTCATGATTTTACCTTTATTCCCATCAAATTTCTGTCCAACCATGCGGATACCTCCATACCGGTTGGAGTAAGGTTGAGGCCGCACGGGAGCCTGCAGAGCCTGTAGAGCCTGGAGAGCCTTAACACAGGCTCGGAAA
>JAQFZX010000738.1:0-45815 GCA_034682405.1 Hydroisotoma schaefferi
CTCTCATTTGAATTGAGGCTGAATTGAAAGTAATTATTAGTCTTTATTATTAAAAGGCATTATAATTAGCTCCAAAGGCACGCTTTGAGATTGTAAAACTGTTATTATCATTGAGCTTTTTAGAGATATAGAAGAGGAACAACTAAACAAATGAAAAAGTTAACGCATGAGACACGCGTCAATTGCAGGGCCGAAGAGGACAAAGCATAATATAAATAATTATTACCAATATTGAATTAAACTGACTTTTAAAAGTTATAATAACATTTTTAATTAATATTTCTTAAAGTCTCTCTGAAGCGCTTTTATTTTCATTACTGTAGCTGAAATAGCTGATATTTAATTTAAAGTTAATTACAAGTTATTACAAAATTTACTATGGTATAAAGTGCAAGACTTTTAGGCAATTTGAATTAGATTATTAATTAATCACTAAAAATGTATCGCCTTGAATGACAATTATACTCTGTTTGTTTGTATGTTCAGCAGCAGCATTTATTTATGTATGAAGGTTTCTTTAAAGTGATTTTGCAACAATAATCATTCTTAGAGAGGTTTGATATTAATCAGAAACTAATTAGCCTCTTCTTGGGTAATTGTAAATAAAGCGGAAAGACAGGATTATATTGTGCTGAAAAATTAACTTGTCTGTAATTAAAATTTGTTTAATTTCACTCGTAAAAAGTTACACAGTGATGTTCTACCTTACTAATGACCAGTAGCAACAGCAAGGACGGATTGTAACTGTAGGAAAAGTAATTTAGGATATTGTGCTTCAAATTATGGATTCACTTTGACATTTTTTTATTTAATCAATCATCATCATCATCTCCTCTAGAAAGGAAGTCATCCTATGATTTGTTAAAAAATTCGATGGCATAATTATAAAAAAGCTGCACTTAGTAGTAATCTCTCCACTGACTGACCACATCTGCAATATGCGTATAAGTTCGAATGAAAGTAAATTAGTTTAGCTCCAAATAAGTAAAAAATATAATTGCGCCCGTACGCTTACATTTATTTTCATTAAAGCATTTCTTCATTGCCTTGCAATTCTTTCTCCTGAAAAATACAACTATACGTGTTTGCCTTTAGAATCTTCCTAAACTTCTACTTAAGGCTGGGCCGGATTCTCATAAAATTATTTGCAAGCTGGCATTGCATTCTTAAGGTATAAAAGCAGTAGTAGTAGTTGTACTTTGAATTATAGGAAGGTATTCTTCCCATTCCTGCTATTATTATTGAAGCCCGAGAGAAAATAAATAGATATTATCTCTCTCTCTCTCTCTCTCTCAAGATGCATATATATTTTTTACTCCTAGCATTACAGAATTGGTAATTGGATTGAGAATCTCAATTTAAGATTGTGTGTGTAGTCCACTAGGTCAATTGTCTCCCTATGGGGCGTCATTAAGTTGTAAAGAGATTGTAAAGACAAAACGTGCCTTCATCTCAGAAAAGGGTAGAGAAGTACGGCCTTTCTTGACTCTACTCTTAAGTAAACTTGATTACTCGAGTCTCATTCTTAACATGAAGGAAAGCCGAAAGATTGGATTAAAGTTGAAGAGTAAATTCAGTAGGATTTATACTCTGTTCTTTACTATTCTAAACCTCCCGAGTGCAGGACAGGCCAGTGGGACATTTAAGCTATTTAGGGGATCTTAATTGATATTTTTGCATAAGTGAGGAATCAATCAATCATTCCTTTCGGGGTTTTTGAGCTTTTATTATATGAACCTAAAAATCACAAAAATTTCTAATTTGTCGACGAAGCTTTCTTCTCATCTTTGACTGGATCGAATTAAATTAATTTTGTCTCATATGCTTTAGACGCCACCCTGCAGCATCAGTAATATAATTTGTGAAATGTTAATTTTTATGCGTCCTTTTTTTTACACGGAAAGGATATTCTAGCCAGCTAGAGTATTAAACTCTGACCGGTTTTATTACAAACGATATAAGAGTATTTTACCTTAAAATTCTTATCCATCTACATCTTTTTAAGGTAAATGCTACGTAAATATCCACTAACTTTTCTAGTATACTTTCTAACTTTTGTTTTGTAAAACTAAAAAAACTTAAAATTATATAATTCCGGCAAACCCTTTTCGAGGGAACTCAGAATTTTTCCTGTACTTTTTGCGTCTTTTTTGTACACTATAGTTTGGGTTAGCTAATGCTAACCATTTATTATAGGCCAGTAGGAAAGAATATGTTTTTGTCTTAAATTTTACCTTTTATTCAGCTTGACTGGATGCTTTACTTTACGCTAACTACCTACATAATATTGGAGAGCACCACAATGGGAACTTTAATTTTTTTTTCTTAATACAAAACCAAGTTATTGGAGTACCACTATCCATGCTATGATGCGTCTGTCAACTGAACGGTTATGCAAGGTAATGTGTCATTTCTGTGTGCTATCTTAAAGTACAAACCTTAGCCGTTGTTGGATGATGGGTAATAATAATATACGGCTTGGCTTGTGAAAAAAATGTCCAAAAGAAATTACTCTTTTGCGTTTTTTTTGTCCCGAATGGGTACAACATGATGATACCGGCAAAAATGTAGGATTATATCGGGAATCCTAATTAATCCTTTGCATTGTAATATTTGTCTATTTATTTTGATCAGACCAATATTGCAATGCAATCTTTAATGAAAAACAATATAGGAATACTCTCAAACGAAATGGTAGGACGTAAAATCCAGCAATTTCGGACGTATTTTGACAAACAAACCAAATTCCTTGCATATTCCAAATCAATTACTTAAAGACTAATCCATAAAAGAAGAAATATAAGCCAAAGGTGAGCAGTTCCTTCCATCGATAAAAAAAAATGAAAGCGTAAAATAAGATAAGTCACCTAAAACTCTAAAACGATTCTAAATCTATGGTGGTTGGTAATAAAAAAAAACTAAAAGTGACAAGATCGTGATGAAAGGTGGTGCACTTATTGTTATCCTTCCCTTCCATCAAAATCCAAACTGACACTTTGCCCATAATCTAACTAAACTTCTAAACCAATCCCTTTATCTTTCTCTCTCTCTCTCTGATCTGAATAGATAGACATCCTATTTATCTAAAGATAGCCTTTTATTCCTTATGCTACTTTTCTCTCGTCTCTCGTCTGTGTTTAGCTATCTGGAGCTGAAATCTGAAGCAAGGATATCACGGATTTGAATCGGGAAACGAAAAAGCTGTTCCTACTATTTATGGTGATGTACAGTCAGTAAATTCTAGATTTACAGCCGCATTCTACTAGCAACATCTTTTCGAATAGTAGCCCTATTTAATTCTGTTTCATAATCTAGCAATTAAATAGCAGCTCAGGCTACATTTCATGGATATACGGTAGCAGTGTATTCTTTATATTCGTACAGGAATAAAAGTTGACAGCTAAAGAATATCAAGACTTCTAAGATATCTTCATGAAATATTTGCAGTTTCTCTCAAGTTACGAACAAGAAACGAACGACGATCTTGTGGCAGTTGGTCACGGCTCATTCGGCAAAATCGGTCGACCAAATGCAGCTTTTTTTTTCTCAGAGCACAAAACAACACACCTGCCCATTAATTCATCCATCTCTAAATATGCTCTCTTGCTCTATCCTTCATAAATATATGCAATGACTGGGATTTTGTTTCGGCCGACTCAACAAAATGTAGTACGTGTGGCTGCGGCAATTACTATTATTTCTGCCTAACTTCTGTACAAGCCGATTCTTCGCCATTGTGAATTAAACCTCGTAACTTTTTTTCTCATAATACGAAAGCCTCATAGCCCAAGAAAGACTTCGATCAAAATTAAAGTTCCGACAGATTTATTTATAAGGGCAATTTTTCATGGGAGTTCTTTTTGGTCGTGAGGCCAATCTTAGTTTTGACTCCTTGAATACAATAAATCCAAATGTAATCTTTACAAAGAGATAAATAATTCCAACTAATTTTAAACATAAATTACTCCAACCTCACCTCAAAAACACTTATTATAATTGCTACACTCTTTTAATACTCTAATCAGACAAATACTACCACAATCTTAATAAAAGTAGGTAGGGCTAACCTCAAAAATTACAGAAAAATACAAACGGTTCATTTAATACGCAGACACGGATGGAAATGGCAAGTGTATTTACTCTCGCTCCACTTGAATAGAGATACAACAACTCTCAACTAATGGTTAAGATTCAGTCAGATCTAGGCTAGGCTTTGTCTTGTGTTTTGATTCTATAAATCACCTCAACATAACTTAATGTCCTCCCAAGTAATTGTTCGAGAGGATACAGATGCTTGTAGCAGTGCAAATTACAGCTTTTTTTAACAAAGAATGTGAGTAATAAATGGCTAAATGTAAATCATAAGGAATGAATAATAACTAACGTCTACGTTCCGTTTATTTACCACGTAGCAGGTTTAATTCAGAAAGATAGATTTACTTTCCTAGAGATGCGTAGAATAAAAACCCTTTGTGACAGTTTGTCACAACAATTGTCATCTTCTTCTTTCTTAGGAAGATACCAAAGTGTGAAATTTAACATTAAATTTAGCAGCTTAAGCAGCAGCGGATTCTTCTCCCTGTGGGCCAATATCAGAGCAATTATTCCTATCCTTAATATTCTATTTAGAATTTTTGACTGTGGACTTTTATGTGTAAAGTTGCATAGAGAAAGATATACTATTACCTAGTTGGAGAATTCTTTCGGAATAAAAAATAGTTTGTGTCTAGTAAAAAAAATCTACACTTTACTGTTGGTTGTCCGCCGGCCGAAAATGATTTGCTGATGTGTGTCTCAAAGAAGTAAAGGATGATTATGATGAAGATTGTAAATATGATTAATATTCTAAATCTGGCGACCGTAGACAAACCGAGAGTCCGAGTCCTAGTCCTAGCAGCCTGGGATATCTTTACTGTATAATAGATTTGTCCTGAGCTTCTACCTGTACTGTACATGATCCACCCAAGAGGATGACAATTGGGGCTAATTTGTGTGTTATTTTTAAATTTTCGATTTGAAATTTAATTCTGTATTCATATCTAATAAGCCTTTTTACCCAGCCTGGCTTATAGAGCGGGGATAGCTAATTTAGTGAGGCGTTAATTCTTATTATCAATGGTTACAAGGAGCAAAAAAGTGCGTTAGGAGTTTACTAGTCCGTAATGTAGTAAAGTGGCTGGTAGGAGAATGAAGAAGCTTTGCTATTTTCATTGCAAATAAAGCATAACCTACTCTACTACTGGGATTATTTTAAGAAGGTGGTTACAAGTTGCAGTTGGTGAGACTTTATTTTAGGATTGCCAATCTCATAGTAAATGATTATGGAGACATTTATTCAAAGTTTAGGTAATTTATTGATTAAAAATCTACAGTATTTCTGTTTCCACCCCCAGCTTTTCCCAATAAATGGTTTTTAACAATAATTCTACTGCGGAAGTTAATATTAAAAATACTCTGATGGATTTGGTTTGATGATGACTTGTAGGCTTAATACCTCCACCAGCACCAAGAAATCCACTTAAACTATTGACCAAAATTTCTAATACGTCAAATATTTTCTAAAAACACTAAAATACAGCATTGTATTGAAATCGAATTGTAGAATAGAAAAGAGTTAAATTACTATAAACCCCAAAATAAGAAGTTTAGCTTTATAACCAGGAAAAACAGACCAAATTAATCTAACTTTACTGGAGTTTTCCCTTGCAATCCATACTCGCATTTACAACCAAAAATACATTTTAAGTTTAACCAACAAAGTTTGCAAAAAGAAAATGATTGTGAAGATGACATCCAATCTAGTAATTGGGTGGGTTTGGTTCTTGAATTAAAAAATCAAATGGAAAGAATCTCCCTTGTTGATTTCGCATTGTCATCCCAGCACAATAGTCTTATTACCTACTCCACTACCGTACTCCCTCTTCTTTCTTATCTCCATTTACAATAGTATTGTGAACATTCAATCATTCACCATTACAACTACTACTGGATCATACTCTTAATTCCTACCACAAATAACAATAATGTAATCTAGAATCCCAGCAGCAGCAATAGTCAAACATTTCTTAAGAAATTATAACAATAATCGAGGATGAGGAGACGACAACCACAGCACAGACAGAAAGTATTTTAATCAGATGCATGTTTTTTCCTTCGTATGGGATCACACAACCAAAAACCAAGCTAAGTAAGGAAATGCAGGCTATTCTATTCAATACATGTAAATTAAAATAAATGCCATGTTAATAGAAAGCATTGGGATTCGAGTTGAATAATAAAAAAGACAAGTCCGTTGGTGATGATATGGGACGGGGATATTAATTCATTCAAAGTACATGACGTGAGATTGTAAAAATGATCAAGAAAATATCTAGATCAGTTGCCCCCTTGGGTTTTTATAATTTATGGATGAATAGACAAAATTCAACTACCACTTACCTTTACCTACCTACCTACCTATCCATCTAATCTTTCTACGAAGGCTTGTTCAATGCGTAAAAAGTAATTTTTGTAAAAGTAGGAACAGTTTAATTTTAAGTTCATACTAACTAACGAAGCAAGGGGATTGTTTGTAGCATATTTTACTATCAATAAAAAAATGAAGTTCTGTGCCTTGTTTTGCTCCTGCTTCCTGCTGACTTAAGGTTGATTCAATAAGAATGTTATTAATTTTAACCGAAGATTCTCATGAACTTTGATACAATCTGGTTATTTGAATGGGAAATCTACATAATGGATAGGTAGGTAGATTGTAGGGACGAACGTTTCAAGCCCACTTATGATCAAACAAAGGGAAATCTTTCAACTCACTAGCTACCAACTTTACTTTATTGATATGAAGACAAGGATGATGATTTTATGATCCTGCTCCTACTGATTAATATCTGTAAAATACGCATACACGGCTCGTTAGTTGAGAAAGAACTAGAACTAGATCGAAAAATTATTACTAATCCAAAGGGAATTATTATTATTACAACCGCATCACTTGACGTGTGTAGCTTATGAACCTTTCTTTGATTTTAAAAGGAGTCACACCCCCTCCGGAGGATGATAATGATGATAATCATAAGGACTATATGGGAATCTCAATCAATGGGAGAAATCCACCGTGTAATTTATAATCTTATGATATTTTATGAACTTATTGAATCGTGAATGAGATTGATCAGCATTATTTCATCTTGGAATTCAAAGCGGATTGAATTAAATACATTATTTATGCCAAATATCATGCTGAGTTTTGCCAGCAGCTAGCACAGCACAGATATACTCGTATGTTTCATTAAATGAAAGTAACACAAAGAAAGTCTTTCAATAGACAATTGGATGGAATTATAATGTATATCTTTTTAAACACTTCAACTGGATTAATAACGCCTCTTGGGTCTTAAATAAAAAATTGCAGGGTGCAATTAGGCAGATGGGTTAATTTCAAGTGCAGGTTTCTAACGGTTTTTCTTGTTGAAGTTTGTACGTTTTTTTCAAGCAAGACAAATAAGGAAGGCGGTAGAAAAGGCAGAAGTAATCAAGAGTTCCTTGTCTTCATGTCAATTTCATGAGTAATTACTCACTTTTTATGAATACGGATTTATTACCATTCTTTCCTACTTGCATGCTATTATGAGCTACTGTGACTATTTGAGTAATAACTGACTTTACCAGGTGGACTATAATATAATTTTAAGTAGTAGGGAAGGTCTAAAAGATAACCATCACATCTTCTTCTTCTAGCTGTGTCACTCATTAGCTTTGATCTAATTGGATTTGTAAAGTCAGTTAGTAAACTCTCTTTATTCAAGGAGAGAATTAAAGGGTTTTGTGCAATTTCAGAAGAAGAAAGGATTAAGTATGGATGGATGTATATTCTAGGGAAAGGGGAATACAAATTTGTAGCTGTAAATTCCAATTTTTCATAAGTATTTATTGATTTATTTGATTTGATTTTGAATTAAATTAATTATTGTACTTGGCTTTCGAGCTGTCTTCATTTAGGTTACAGAGATTTCTTCTTATCTTCTGCACAAACAATAAATAAAAATGTTTTACATAATTTACAATTGCCGTGATAATAACCAACGTAGGCAAAAAACATCAATTTATTTAGCTAGTAAAGTTTTATTAACGAAGTGCTTTAAAATTTGTCTTTCTACTTCCTTTCCATTTCATTTACACCGTTCTAATTATTCCGATAAGGAACTCAATTCCATTTCACGAACTTAGGTAAAGCTTCCTTTAAAGCAGCATCAACAGTAGACAGGACCCGTGACCCTGTACGCCTCTTTGTGGTATATTTTTATTATAGGAAGTACGGAACTTTGTGTAGGTTTGTTAATCCATCTCCACGAAGTTGAACAATACCAAAATACCTCTTGATTTTTTCTACCCCTTGACTTAAGCTTAAACCAACATAACACTCAAAGTTCAACTGAAACAACATGAGGTAGGAAAGAGAGAAAAAATCGACGGAAAGATATTTCTAAATCATTTGTCCTTTTGTCGGATAACTAATCTCCCGTCCAAGTAATTATTAAGTCGGTATTAGCTTTTAAGAAGGCGAGAGCGAAGTCAAGTGAGTTTATGAAGTTTGTAATTATGGGAAAAAGTTGCAAGGAACAACAAGTTTGCTACTTTTTCTACTATTCAAAACAGGCTTTCCTTCCTGCCTAGCTTAGACCTGGACTTGTGGAATATACCGGATTGCAAATCGCAATACCGAGAATTATTAATTGCTTTTCTGTCAGTAATATAATGCTGTAGAAGTAGTAGTAGCAGCAGTAGTAGTTGTAGTAGTGGTAGTAGTAGTAGTAGTAGTAGTAGTAGGAGTAGTAGTAGTAGTAGTAGTAGTAGTAGTAGTAGTAGTAGTAGTGATAGTAGAAGTAGTAGTAGTAGTAGTAGTAGTAGTAGTAGTAGTAGTGATAGTAGAAGTAGTAGTAGTAGTAGTAGTGATAGTAGAAGTAGTAGTAGTAGTAGTAGTAGAAGTAGTATAGTATCTAGTAGTAGTAGTAGTAGAAGTAGTATAGTATCTAGTAGTAGCAGTAGTAGTAGTAGTAGAATAGTACAAAAAACTTGCAATGGAAAGTAAATTGAAATGAAAATTAAACAAGTAAAGAGAGGAAGGTGATTGCTCCACACCATTTATTACACGATTTTAGCAACTTTTTGTATATCTGCCCTTAGCGAACTCATATAAAAGTTGTCTGGATGATGCCTCCTGGATGACAAAGGTTTTAGACTAGAATTTAGCCATAACAGGGTAGACTCGTTTAAAATCGACTACAAAAAACTAGCCTACCTACGATCTACGATGCATTAGTACATTTCCCAACACACGGCCAAGTTACATGTGTAAAAGTTAGTACATAATAGGACAAAAAATTCACACAATATTTAACAAGATTTAACCCTGTCGGATGGGAACAGGTCAAGTACTTTAGGGTGATAATGGTGTGAAATATGGTAAGGCTCTAGGCTGATTGATCATGCTTCATTATCAGAACGCACTAGAAACGAAAAAAAAACGTGTAAAAGGTTAGCAAGGAATTATCTCGGTTAGTCATTTAAATTCTTTTATTTTACACATCTGAACCAGAAGCATTCCAAAGCAAAGCATCGCTGCAAAGTTATGCATAAAAATCCACACATATTAAATTAAAATTCCCCTATCTCTCTCACTGGGAAACATCTAATAGGGTAGTCTCTTTTGTAACGCAGAGTTATATTAAATATGCTCATTTAACACACGGTAATAATTTGTAGATGATGCTCAGAGTTATGCAGCAGTTACTACTACATTAGTTACAATACAATTTTATCATTGCGGATTTCGAAAAAGGATTTGATCCAAGATATGTTAGACGAATAGACATTGAAATGGCACTAGGAGTAAGGACACGGTGAGCTGACTTTAGTCAATTGATGAACTCAACTCAACCACCGCACCGGAAGTATCTGTGGGAATGGCTCAACTCATCCTAAACTCTTTTTGAGATGCTCAATTTGAACGCAGTCACAATGCAATATTATCATTATTATGCGTACAAGCTACTTACATGTTATATAAAGTTCTACATTGGCAGGTAGTAGTAGTAGTTACTTGGCTTTTAGTTTTATAAAAAATATATCGAATAGTTTCATCACAGAAATCACCACCGGTGGATCCTGTTCACTGCGGCTGCCATTCTTTATTTAGAAGATGTGGTTCCTCTCTCGAGCCGACTTTATTCTTTGGTAATATTATTACATCTTGATGCTTTCTTGACATCATGTTGATAAGGCGAGAAATACTATGATGGATGTTGGGCAAACCCATTGAATTAAATGTAGGTAGATCAAGCAGTAGATTTGGATTTCATAGATCCCAATCTAACCATTTTTGACGGTCAGAGGTATGGAGATATTATCCTACGGACAGGCAGTGTGATTGTATGTATTGCATACATTTAATTAATTTCTATTACAACTATTAAAAATCCCCCATGCTATAATTGCTTTGAGCTGAACTTTTAGTAGAGAACGTGCCATGGTCCATGCATTTAAAATCCATGAATCTGCAGCTAAGGATTTGCATTGCGATAAATGAGTCATCATTTTTACCACCATTGCATTGGTTTCATGGTTAGTGTGAGATATGCTACAGCTACAAATAGTTGACGGCTTTTTTAACAATCACCACCGGCTGGATGAACGGATTGAATTAAAACTGTTGTATCTTTTATACTAGCTTAAAGAACCAAAGACTCCACCCTTGCTATGTGTTGTACTTGAAGTGAATATAAAAGAGTAAACTAACCAAGCCCATGATTACAAATACAATTACAACACAGGTTGATTGCGAGTATTCGTCCGTAGAGCAAAAAAGAGCTACTATTAAGTAAATCGCTATGGACGGAGGGAAAGAGTGAGATCGCAGGATTAACGAATAAAAGGATGATGTTTTACCTATTTATAAAAAACAGCTCCAGTAGGTAAAAATTGAATTGATGCTCTTGAACTTCACCCCGTTTAAATTGGAAGTTTATTACAGGACTTTTATTCATCTATATCTATAGGTATTCAAATACCATCAATTACGTTAATTATAACATGTGCGTATTTCATGATGACATAATTAGAGATCCAGTTAGTAAATAGCTGCCAATTAGATAGAATTAGGAAATATAATGCACAATGCAAATTAGAAGCATTTAAGCAGGTCAAAGCCGTCCGATTTCTGCATTCTCATATCCCTTCTTCATTATTTGAAACGGTAAAACACAGCATTTAAATGGAATGATTTTCAAACGCTTAGTAAAACTGAATGGGAAATCATCTGCAAAAAATATAACTGGATCTATTTTATTTTACTAACTCCCAACTACAATAGGACTTACAATACGCTTCCACACATTTATTTCTATACTTCAAAATTAAACTCAACTACACTTACACTTGAAACACAATTACATTTAATTTACTGCATTTAACCTTGCCAATTTCACTTTTCATCCGGTCTTATCATATTCCACCAACTACTACTACAACTACTACTACTCCAATTAAAACAGTATAAGTTATGTGCATTTAATAATATGAAAAACAGTAAATCTACAGGATATGCAATGCAATATCGTACAAAAACGATAAATCTCAAGTAGAATAGTTACCCTTCCTTCGTTCTTTTGAAGAAGTTCAAGATGAAGATCAGGAAAGGAGGATTTATTAGTAAAGTTATATAAACACAAACAAATAGCAACGGAATAAACAACGTGGAAACGTGTACAGTTATTGTTAGCTCACCGGCAAGCAAGTAGTGGTTACTTGTAGCTTTACTTTACCTCAACCTTTTAATTTTGCTTACTACCATCTCTTTCTGCATCTGTATTATTGTCAGGAATTACACAGGTAACAGGCAATGCTTATGCTATTTACCAGACTAGATCAAATTGATAAACTAGCAGATCAGCAACAGCAACTGCGTCTAATACCATAGCCAACTTGATTTTTTCTCCTTGGTTAAAAGTTTACTTAGAAGAGGCAAGATTTATTTATTCCCAAAGTTGTATATTTCAACAACTCATGTTAAACATTTTGCATGTGACTAATTGGTAGAATTTTAAAACTGTTTTTAAGACTGCCGTCTTAGCTATTGCGTGTTGCTTTGCGTGTTTGGATGGAAAAGTTTAGCAGGAGTTTGAGTTTGAGATTCAATCATGACAGATTTCCGTAGGTTTTAGTAGTCTTGTACTTATTTGTTAGCTGAGATAATAACTGAGGGATTTGATTTTGCTAGAGGTTTTGAGGTTATTTCTGTCCGGCTATCTTAAAGTACGTAGGGCAATTGTTCTCTCATTATTATTGTGGTCCTTTAAAAGTACAGAATTGAAAAGTAATTTGGTAGTTTATGGTGTAAAAAAATTTACTAGCACAGAGAAAGATCACGTACGCCACACTTAACCCAGGTCTTGTTAACCTTGCAGTTACTTGAGACTTTTCCATGGGTAAAAAAGCCACAGAAGTTAAGTAAACTGAAGTTTTTACCCAAACCGTATTTCGTCAAGCTTATATCAACCAGGTAAATAAAGAACGACGACCAAAAAACGACTTCCTGTGGCTTTTAAAATCACAGAAAGGTTACAAGTAGTACGCTAATACATAAATGTGTTTTGCAGTGAAGAATTCCAAGCGTATATAGGTAGATCTTCGTAGACTTAAAATAAGGCATTATTACTTTTTTTACTCGGTAAAAGTAAGCAGGCAGGACTTCGTAAAGTGCACGTTTGCTAAGTAGATATGTTCAACTAACTATTGCCATATATCATGCATGGAATATTGGAACGAGCACTTTTGAAATGTATAATTGTTTTATCTAGACCTATTTAATAGCATAGTCATCAAAGTTGCTCTCAGAACCTTTCAAATGAAATAGTACACTAATAATAGTAGCATTTCATTTTGTTTAAAGAATTGTAACTTTTTTGGGCCAGCACTGGAGCCAATAATCTGGAAGTCGAATTTAATTTAATTAACCTGAAGATTCGGATATCCTCTTGGTCCGATGTTAAATTTCTCAGTTTCAATAAAGTGAAAGTTGATAAAGTATAAAAGGCTTACGATAAATAATAATATCTAGGAATTAATTGGGTTAGTGAAGTATAAATGAATCCACAAGACAAGTACAACCCTCTTATACGTAACTTGATACCACTGTCTACCTTTAATTAATAAGATCCTTCTTTCAAGTAGCATTTAGTTGAAATTCTGTAATAAAAATACAGCACTAGATACATTATATATTTTTCAGCCACTACTCCACTCCTTTTATTTCCATGCTCAGCCAATGCAAAAGAAGGCTTCAATTAAGATGTACCGACCTAGGAAGGGTATCCCCCTATTAATTTTTGTCTAAAGATAAGAATAACAACTGAAGAATAAGCCGGTAATAAATCCCACACTTGATGCAGTTGTTCCGTTATTCCTTCAGGATTAGATTAGCATCCAATACTTAGCAAGGATGTGTTAGCCCATCTTATTTATGATAGAGGACAGTTTTCCCCGTGGCTAGAATCCATGCTTTTTATGATTATGTTGCCGTAAATAAACCATCTGTCACTTGATACTTGTTACGGATATCATCATTTCGAATTTTAAAAGGAAACTGTCCTCAGCTCGAGCCCCAACCAGCTGCCCTGATGATGCTTCTACCTCAACCCTTAAATTGTCCATTTTTACAGGAAGATCTAGCATAGCTGTAATGCCAAGTTAGTGATGGACATTACATTACATGACATACATCACTCGTTACCACCAAGCCGGCGATTTAAGTATTAAAAAAAACCTCCTTTTTGCAATCTTAACCGTAAGTCTGTCCGCAGTAAAAATACAAATGCTTTCAGAATCAGGAACCGTTGCAGCCGAAGAAGTAATAATATTAAGTGATTTTCCTTATGTTGACCAACCAACTTCAAAAAGTATCTATTGGGTTTTGTTTAATGCTAAATAGTACTTACTTTACCTTTCTGGTATTTTATTTACTTAACAAACATATTCTATATTTAGTAATTTAGATTGTGTAAACATTATCTTGGTCAGGTCGACTTCTCAATGGGTAAAAAGATGAAAAGGGAACGGGAAAAATACTTCATTAGTGTCGGTTGTGGTTTTTAACGTTTGCTTAGCTAACCCAAGAAACGTTAACATTAATGTTCAACTTTTTTACGGACTGCTACCGCTTTACTTGCTTAACTTCTGTGCGTTGTGTTTTTAAAAGTGATGCTTTAGAGCTATGCAGCCTGCCTTATTTAGTGGATTGCGGAAATAAAAAAATATATGACAAATAAGGTATAATTACAAACACAGCTAGCTAAGTTCACTGATTGATCAATGAATTAGTCGGGATTAGCAAAGCCTTTAATCAAACATCGAAGGATAAAACCGGTCGGGTCGGGTTTGTAAAAAAACCCATACATTACTTTTTATTTAAGAAAACGCATTGAGAGATTAATGTCTACAAAGTACTGGTATTTTTGTTGGTAATTGCCGTTTTGCTATTGAGTATTTAATGAGAGGTCCCGTTACTTTTCCCATATGTAAGAACAAAGATAGATAGATAGATGAGTAATTAATTACAGGATGATGATTTTGTTTCACTAGGGATTAAGATTACGATACTTGCTGATGTTGGTTATTAATTGTTCCTTAATATGAAATCATAAAATAAGTATTGGCAATGATTTTTCAAACCGGTTTGAATCGTACGTTGAAATTATATTTTATCTTTAAATTCTTCAATATAACCAATTACATCTGTGTCATAAATCAAAAAGTTGATAAAATTATCGGAATATTCAACGTTCAAAATGATAAAAATAATACAACAAATTCCAATAAATTCTCCAACAAAACCTCCCTAAACCCATCCTTTGTTTGCATCGGAATTCCTCCCCTTGTAATCAAATATCAAGTAATTTACTACAACCCGTATAACCAAGAACCATAAATATTACTCGACTGACTCGAACCCGAACCAACGAAAGTAAAGAAAGTGAAGGATCCTTAGAAAAAAAGCAGTAAAAACATTAAAATTATTCACTATTAAAGGCCATAAAGTGTATGATTACATGGGTTGTCTTGATCCAAACCCGGTTGAATTCTAGGATTGATTTGCTCTGTCTCTGCATTATTGCATTGACCTGTCATGACATGAGCTTTGAGGAAGCTGAAGCTGGACTCGCCAGAGATAGAGTAGATTTATAGCAAAAATAATCATACCTCAAGTATAAAGTAGTTATTCGATAGATTGGATAATATATTTCACTTCCACTATGCTAAATAATAGTAGTCATACCCGTATTTTCTACAGAAAAAATATTGCAATTTTTCTCTAAACTTGATCTTGTTCTTGGACCAGAGTTACAACTACTACCGTATTAAACCCTAAGTGCTTATTGTAGTTAACTCTACTTACCGTAATAAGCTAAAGCTGCAGAGGAATTACTTGCTTGCATGCCTTGTCATAATAAACTACACTAAATTCCCCACAACGTCACATCACAGGCCTACCTTAATTCCCAATGAGTAATATAATGTTAGGGAAAAAAGGTTAAATACTTCCACAGACATATTTTTATTACTCGCTATACGACGAACAACTTTTGATTTCATTTCCTGGCAGTTGTTCCCAGTCCAAGTTCCCCTAATTCATGAACTTGATCTACAACTTTGGAGTTCGTGAATTGTGTACTTTTTTTTCTGTCCATGCCAAGACAAAGTTTGCGTAATCTTAATCTTATGTGCTTAAAACCTGCTTAAGAGGATGTTAAGTATTTGGTGGTTGTTGCCTTTTCTGTTGAGGCTACTACTGCTACTGTTACTTCTATGAGATAAGGATATATTTTATCATCGATGGGGGATGATTAATGCAAAATAAATTGAAATAATCTTTCTACTACAGGGCTTTATGTTAGGTTTGATATGATAATGAATGAGCTCATCATATCATTAACTAAACGTCTTGAACCAACTGAACTCGGATGAAAATGAAAGGTCGATGGATCATTGTAGCAGGTAATAAATCCTGTGTGGGTTCCTTTCGAAGAGAAATAGATGTGGATTTTTATCTAAAACGGCCAACGGTTCTTTTTTTTAATGGGGATCGTTAAGTCCATGGCTGGCTTGTTTATTCCAATTATTATTTTCATATCATTTACACTTTACACTTGCATTTCTCAATTGGGAAAAGTGAATTGATGTGAAACATGATCCAGTTAAGTAAATTCATCAAAATAAAAGAGTGTCTTTATGACAGAACGGAGTTATGAAAGTATAAGAAACTGACTGGATCAATTATGGGTTGTGTTAGTGTAATAAATTATTAGATTAGTGTTTATTAAAAAAATTCGATTAAAAACAAATCTAATTTAATTAAATTGATATTTATACGATGCCAAAAAATAGGATTGGTAGCATTACTTAACATTGAAAAAATTAACAAAAACAGATCAAGATCACCAACTCTTAATTTTAATGGAGAACTTTTTACCGATGAATTAACTAAAAAATAGTCATTTATAGAGAATGTAAACCTACCTTACTTTATAGTTTAAAAGCTCTCCATGATACACAACCCGTTTCCTCATTTCTTATTGTAATTCTCTTGTAGAGTCAGTTTTTCTTCGATTGTTCAACAATTTCATAGTTTTAAACTTCATTACATAGAAGAGCTCTATTTTTCCTAATGCATGAATACATCTCTCCCCTCGTTACATATGATTGGATTTATATATTATTAGACTGAATAAAACAAGAGTAGAGCCTAGGATAAATTGCGTGAGTGCGTGATGATGAATTTTTTAACAGGATTTAAGCAAAAGAGAGCACAAAAGACAAGGGACACACATGAGCACAGGTAGATAGGCTAAGCATTGTGTTTATCCTCCAACGTGCATATCCGTCTTAAATGATGATGAGGAATAATAAAGTAAAACAACCCTAAAAAATGATATAATATTTCATTACGAGCAACATCCCCTTCAAAACTCACTAACTCACCCTTCCTCCTTGATGTTTTCTACCCTCGTGTACCTTTTCCGGTCTTAACTCTATCCTATTTTGTTTCCAATTCCATCCAACTCTTCCTGTCTACCAAATAAACTGCCTCAACGAGGAACACACAGTTTAATCGTATTGAATTGTATTCGAAAATAACGTCCAAAACTATCCATCTTAACGGCAACCTTAGCATAAAATATGTCTTGGAAAAATTCTAGAATTAACTTGGCTTTTCATTATTTCTGGTAACTTAAAAGCGAAGTTTTCAATGGGACATTTATTTATGAAATCCAACCCTAAAAAAACCCAGTCATTCCATAGAATTCTATACCGGTTCCGGTTATGGTTGTAGTGCCTATAAAATATCCCAAATATTGAGTTTTAGAAAATGTAAAACTCAAAATAACCAACAAATTACTGGTATTAAAAAAGCTTGATTGATTTCCAGAAAGATTTATAACAACTTTGCATGAGGATCGGGGTTCGTGTTTGCTATTTCTTGTACAAAAGGTTCCTCCTACACGAGCAAAGAAATGCATGCATCTATCTTCATGAAAAGATTTTTATGAAACTTTTTTTCAGTCGTATGAAATTGGAGGGTGGATGGATGTTATTATTAAAATTAAAATATTGACCCAACAACTTAGTTCCCTTGTGCCTAATGTACCATTGTTCAGTCCACATTTCGATGATAGGGAGAAGGTTACAATTTATATTCTGAACATGTCATATCGCTTACCTTGATTGATGTATTTTTGCTCCAACTTTTTCAAGGGTTCTTGAAATAAACTTGATACTTGAATTAAAGTAAATTCCTCCTCCAATTTAATTCCTCATCTTCAACCTCTTCTCTAGCTAATCCTAAAAGCTTTAATCACTTTAAAAAAAGTTTTAATTGCTTGCAAACTCAAAGTCAGGTTACACAATAAATCCAGATTAAGTTAATGAAAATGATGAGATTAAACATCACTTTACTTTACACGGTCTTGATCCTCTGTGGTCACTCAATGCAGGCATGAAGCTTTAGTTAGTTAGTTGGTTCGTATGCAGTAATATTGAGATAATTAGATGGATAAAAGGTCTTTTTATTTTTATGCTAGGGTTAGCATTGTAATTTCATAGGTTACAGACAGTCAACAACACTTACTTTTATGTTGAAAAACACTGCAAAATACGAGTTACTTTTTTTTTAACAGTGGGGACAGTTTGCAATGCAGATTATTTAACCTGTTAACCATAAACCGTGTCTTTCATATGCAATTTTTGGTATACTTAGCTTTTTTACTAGCGTAAGCAATTCTTGGGAAATTAAACCTTTCCGAGAATTCCAATACTTCTAACTAAAACTTCCCTTAAATATCTACGCACTATGATAGGGAAAATCGGAAATCCTACAGTAAATCAGGAAAAACTCTCAATATCCATAACGGAATGAATTATACCATTTAACTTCCTCTTACATTAGAGAAATCGGTCTTAAAACAAATAAATATGACCCGGTTTACAAACCACTACCTTTAAAAATGACTAACTATTAGTAATTTAATACGACTTTAGTTTAGTAACCCATTCATCATTGTTTCGGATCAGCAGAGGGTAATTATCCTTGCAAGTTGTAATAATAATTGATGTTTATAAATTGACACCGTTTAAAACGTAACTTTTAACAACAACAAATAATTAGTATTGTTACCCTCTATACTATTTTCTACTCTGGGGTTTTAGTTTTAGTTTTACTGTTAGGTCCTCGATAATTTTAAAACAACTGCACTGTAAAAGTTTCACTTTCGAAAAAAATCAATTGAATCTTGCTTAAAGGTGCTGTTACTCATTAATGATTGTTCATATCGGCTAAATGATTTTTCCTTTTTATTACAATGACAAGGATATTTTATTTATTTTAGAAATAGACTTACTTAAGGTAGAAACTTTTTCATGAAGTTTAACCAAGTTAAGCGATACTGTTGTTGCCTAACAGAAGCGTCAAAGCTTACTGAACAAAGACTTGTACCATGTTAAGGTGGTTTGTTAAAGTAAAGTGGTAGGTTTAGAGGGACTGCTTAAGGTTAGTTTTTGGTTCTTCTGCATAATATAATGTTAAAGCATTCACCAAATACAATACCAAACCTAACCCTTTACCTAGAGTAATATTATCTACTCTAACCGTAGTAGTAGTAGGTAGGTGGCTAATTCATAAAAGTACAGGTAACTTTGCTAACTCACTGAAACTGTGTTGACTGTTGTCAGTGAGTGTTAGCCATGCCTTGCTTTGGGGTGAGCTCAAGGGGTAAAAACTCATTCATTTTTTAACCGAAAGACTCGTATGAAGAACAGGACATGCTGTTTTACTACTCAAATTAAATACCATGCATGTATTCACGTTGTAAGTAACGTTAGTTAATGTTAATAGCTTCGGACAGGTGAAAGAATATTGAAAGAGAGAGAGAGAGATGGATTTTTATTGAAAGATGAACTGTCATCGTAATAATTAACTCTGTTTGTGTTTTGTAGTTAGTAAATTGCATTTAACGGATTAGTTAGGCAGCTAGAATTAGGATTGGCCTAGAATGAGCTTTGGAGAGTTTAAATAAAGAAATTGGATTTTTTGAAATTCATTTTCAATTTTTATTATTGAGCTTTATCCATATAAAAATAGTCATATACTATACTACTGATCAAACAAATGATGAGTAATTGTTTTAGGCAGGCACTTGTCACTTTCTTTCTACAGCTTGTCGATATTTATTTACTTAAAGGTTATATCTTCTAGAAAGACGACCTCACTAAAGTGAAACTGGAAGTTTGCGTCTTTTTCAATACAATTAATGTTACGTTTCATTTTCTTGTGGATGACAAAGCATTCCATTAGGAAATGGGTTTAACTATACTATGGTTTACGTAAAGAATACGTAAAGAATACGTAAGAGGTACGATTGTCATTTTAGGCCATGCCACACAGTAGTAAAACTCTTAATTTATTTCAATTATAATTATTGCTTTTATACGTATAATTAGAGAGAAGAAAGAAGAGATACGTGTATAATAATGATTTACATAATGTTTGTTTCTGTTTTAAATTACATTTTTCTTGAATATGACTGCTATAGATAAAATAAACACCCTGACTAAGGTGGACAATAATTACAGGCTTTGTGTAAGTATTCCGAAGTTCCTAAGAATTGGCACGAATTGACATTGACTTCAAGAAGTATAATTGTAAAAGTTAAGCCTATTCCCACGTTCCTGATTCGAATCATCATAATTTCTTCCATTATTATTATTATTACGACGGTTTCTCCAGTCGGGACGTCCACCATTGCCATTCACCCATGTATCGGTTCTATAATTGACGTTGTTGTCGCTAATATAGCAGTAACCTCCACCTCGTGCATTGTAGGGTCCATAACCGACGTGTTGATCGTTCCAAATGTTTAAATCCGGATGATCAAAGGGATTGTATTGATTTTGAAATGAAACCTCAGGAGGCCCTGCTAATTGAGCGTAGTTTGATGGAGGAATTTGAGCACTGGGGGTGTAGAAGTCAGTAAATCTTGTACGCTTCCGTCCCTCATCTTGTTGATTTCTAGGTGGATTTTGTTGACGACTGCTTTGAACTGGAATGTTGTTTCGCGGAAACCCACGATTACTCATTTCAAAATTATTGCGACCTTCCACTTCATTGGTCACAGAATCGAATCTTCTCTGCCGGTTGGGATTATTGTTAGAAGAATTCTGGTTTTCTTGAAATGTTTGGCGTTTTCGCTTAGTGGTCCCTGCTACCTGCATTTGGTGTTGACTAGATAATGTTTCCCGATCCTCTAGAGTGACAAGGACGGTAAATTCTGCATTTGCAGCTTTGCACTCTAACCAAAATACAATATTTTGCTGGGCCAACTTTCTATTTATAGGTCTTCCCTTTTCAATGGTTGCTGTGAGGTTTAATTTATTGATAGAAATGTCAACACCGAATTGCTTAGATAATCGGTATAGCAGTCCATCGTTGTTTAAGGACTCGGGAAAGATTAGATCCCATTCAGAGCTTAACAGTACAACTCTTAACTGATCCTTTGAGTTCAGGGCTGCCAATTCTTCGTCTTCGGATTCATCCAAAATAATAAGCTCTGGAGAGGGTAAGGGTGTGTCAAGGTCATTCTGCCCCTCAGGTTGAACTTCAGGTGCATCAACTACGGTAGCAGTTACAATCTCCTTATTTTGCTTACTTTCTTCATTATCCGATTTATTTGAAACGGGTTCAGATGACTTTTCACCCTCGAGAAATGCTAAACTCTTTTTATCTATGTTTTGTTTGAGGAATTCGGATTCTGTATTCTCAACAGAATGGTCGGCATCTGGCTTGGAGTTCACATTAATTAAGAGGGATGACAGCTCTACAGAAGACTCTTCTCGATTATGAATGCACGAACTGTTTCTACGAGGATGGTCAACTATAAATTCAGTGAGGACTTCATCGATCCCCGGACTTGTGACAGGACTTTCATCAACAACTTCTGTGGATACAGATGAATTCGCTTTTTTCTTTTGTGGACTTGGACTTTTGCGTTTCTCTTCTGGTTTCTTTAAATTGTCAAGCAGTTTTAACAAATCCTCTTTCGCCGATGTGTGTTTACTACCCCAAATATGAACGTTGCCTCGGTCTTTCAGAACAGTCAACGCCACGTCATTTCTCCTCTTGATTGATTTTAGCTCTCCGTTTTTCTGAGCAGCAAGCAAAAGCAGGTGCTCGGATTGAACCAGAAACATATTGTGGCAGGAATTTCCTAAGCTGGGTTTGTTTTTACAGTCGGGATAGTTGATACATTTCCAATTATCATTTTGAGGTCCTAAATTAATTATTGTAATGATAAAGACGTCCGCAAACTAATTAAAGTAAAATGGTTGTTTTAAGGCTCGTAATTAATTTAAGCTTACCTCGGCCATCCATGTCAATCCAATGTGGTTGTTTATCTTTAGACACAGTGGTCGGCTGCGCAAGAGCACCATCATTCACAATTTTAACTCTAATTATTGAAATATCCTCTTCCTCTTCTTTACTATCCGCTCGCTCTAAAACAACTTGTCTAGTAAGGCTGGTACGGGAGGTGGTAATAGTTGATACCGGAGCGGATGCAGAAGTGGCTGAAGAAATACTCATTTGATTGGTGTCCAAACTAGGAAGATTGTTCACGACAAATGGCTTATTACGATGATATTGACTCATTCTCTGAATCCTGCAGTGGTAATAGCTATGCTTTCCTGCACAGTTACAGCAGTACATTTCTTCATTTTTACGATACAAAGGCTTCGTACTTTCTAGCGCAACTTCTTTTCCATCCTTAAATGTGATTCAATGCAAATTAATAAATATTATAATAAGTCTTAAGTATAAGCAAGATGCTTTCTCTTTCAAAAGTAAATATTTACCACAACAGAAACTGTTGTTGTTGAGTGATATCGCCTCCAATTATCTGGACAAACAGATTCTTCATGTCCATAAACTTGGCACACTTTACACTCTGGAAGACGACGTGAATAGGTACATGAAGAACAAGCAGTAGAAAATCTAGTACCGGGCCTTCCACACTAGAAAGTAATTAAGAAAAGATGTTATGAAATGGATGGATGTAGGCTTGAAGTATAAATCGTTGCATCAAGCTTATGTACATTTAGACACATCATTTTTGGGCAAGGTTTTCTCGATCTGGAGTCTGCCAAATGGCCAGTTTCCCCACAATTCGTACAAACAAGGTCTTTCCTCTTATCCTTGCAATCTCTAGCGAAGTGACCCAATTGATTACACTTTACGCATCGAACCCTACGGTTTTGGTTTGGTCTCGGTTTTGCGAACCAGCTCATCCGCCATAGTGAGGGGTTTCCTAACATAAAATGTGCAGATATTTACCAAAAATCTAAGCTTCATAAATTTTAAGTTTTAGTTTTGTGATAAAATTCTTATTTAAATTACTTGACATGGTGTTTAAAACCTCGTCCAAATTACGATCTGCGTCTCGAACAGTATCGTAAAAATCTATCATCTCTGGAGTCCATCCGCTTGGCAGATGAGGTTGAGCTCTTGTTCCTGGATTCTCTGACGAAGCCTGATCCTGCCCTGTAGGTAGAATAGCAGAAGACAGAGGATCAACCACATCTCCGGCTTCGTTTCCGGTGTCATTTTTATTTCTACTAGCAGATCGACGACTTCTGTCAATTCTATCGAGCTCTACATGGGCAGGAACAGCCCACGCAGCCGATGTAGAAGTACTAGCACTCTCATTTAAATTAAAAGCACTCTTTACTTTAGTATTCTCCAAAATTTGGTCATAGATTTCATTTATCTTGTTAGTAAACTCGTTGTCAACTTTCTCATCGGATCTGTCGTGGTATCGTGGTCTCGGTTTTACTCGGTCTCTGTGCTCCGACGAGGTACTAGTACTAGGGACTGTGCCATCATCCTCCGTAACAAGTTCCACAGATCTAGAAGAGGATTCCCCTGGAGTTGTCGGGAACACTATGTTTGTCTTTATGTTTAGAACAACTTCCTGTAGCTCCTTGTCAGTGATGTCTTCATCTTCAATATCATTTACTACTGGAGTTGCTTTACTAATGCTTTTTCGTTTGCTTTTCTTAGCCCTTTCCAAGCCGATTTCTTCTACAACCTCTACGAAGGATTCATTTGTAACTGATACACTTTCAGGTTCCTCAGCATCCGCAGAAATGACATTATCACTGGCTATGACTTGACTAGTGGACGGTTGTGGGTCTGGCAATAAGGACGATGGGCTGGTTGAAGAACGTACAGAAACAGGTTCAGCGTCAAGGACAATCTGTTCACCTTTGGAAGACTCCGCAACTAATTCCTTCACAAAATCAACTGCAGCGCTTTCCTCACCTAAATCATCAATAGTATACATAAATTAATAACAACTAAAGCCACAACTCCAAATCCAGTAAACCCAATATTTATAAACTTACGAAGTGAAAGAACAACTTGATTAATGGTTTCCTCTATCGCACATGTAGAGCTGGTTTTAAGCGGAGCTGTTATATTATTCTCTCGTTTCTTCCTAGGCTTCCGTACTCGTACAGGTCGCTCTTCTAACTCCGAAGGTTCCGTTGGAATGCCTAGCGTTGTAAGGAAATTAGAAATCTCCTCGTTAGTTCGCCGAGCGCCTGTAACACTTTGGCTGATTTTATGACGGCGCCTGACAACCTTTGGAGGAATCTCGCCCCCGTTGGCATCGGAAGGACGAGGCGAAGGAGTGGCCTTACTACCCGACTGTTTCTTTTTGCGAGAACCAGCAGCAATAGGATTCTCAGGGTTCGATACGCTTTGACCAGGGACATTTTCGATATTTTGGTCACCTACCAAGTCTACAACAGCAGTTTCAACAGATTCAAATATAGAGCTAGCTATTCTTATCGAGGGCAAAGACTCATCAGTAGAGACAGGGTTATCCTTATTATTGGATAAGGTGGAGGAAGATTTCGAAAAGAGAGCATTATTGGAGCTTAAGTTTACTTGTGAATGAAGTAAACGGTCCGCATTTGATTCTCTAGGTCGATTATCATTCCTCACACCCCCCACAATTTCTTTACCACACGACAGAAAGCTATTTACTAAATTCTCATCAACATTTGTACTGTTTGTAGAGCGAGAAACGTTAGATCCACTGGGGGCAAAAAAACTGTCGATTGGATTTGTAAGGCCATTTCTACTCGCTTCGTTACTAGCTCGTTTACGCCTCTTCTTCTTTTTACGATCAGCCTTTTGCTTATCTTCTCTTTCCGCATCTTGCTTATCTTTGTCCTCTTCGGATGAGGAGTTGAGCAAGTCGATAACCGTTGGTGGGGGTTTCACGGGGGTTGGAAGTATTTCTATTTCATCGTCTGAATCCAGGATTTCCACAAATTTAGGCATGTTTTACCCTCCTTTTGGTCCTTCACTTATCTAGATAAGGGGATGAAAAGAAATTCTCCTAGACGTGTAATAATATACCGTATTTCCCGTTTTAATTCCCCTCGGGCTTTATTACTTCGAAGGGAATATTAGAAATTGTATTAACATGGACAAGATAGGACTTACAACAGGGGGAATTAAACTGGAGAGGGACAGGGAATTATTTCAGAGGAGGAATTAAAACGGGAAGTACGTATTTCCTGTTTCAATTCCCCTGGGGCTTTATTACTTCGAAGGGAAACTTAGAAATTGTATTAACATGGACAAGATAGAACTTATAACAGGGGGAACTAAACCAGAGGGGGAATTATTCCGGGGGAGGAATTAAAACAGGAAATACAGTAATAAAAATACATAAACCAGGGTGAATTGGTTTAGCATGGTGGGTAAGGAGGACTAGACTTACATGCACCTATTCTACTGCAGACCTTTACTACAGCTTATCCAATATCCTCCGATGATAAATAGTGGATAAGCCCAAAAGATAAGCACTTTAAGCGTATTTCTTCCCTTATCTTTTCCCAAATTCCAAAGTGTTGCAAGAAAATAAAGAAGGGTCGAGTCCTCACGGGGACCTATCTCAAAATCCACCGCATTTTTCTCGCTTTCTACTTTTATCATCTTTTAACCCCACCAGTTGCTATATTATTGGGATTCTAAAAGTATGAAGAAAGAATCCATGGGCTTTTTTTCATTTTTAGCTCAATTTTGACCTATTTTGACCTTTGTTTGACCTTTTCTGACCTTTTCTTTGGAAATTGACGTTTTTTTTAGTTTCTGTAATCCTGGTCATGCATATGAATAAAGTATAAAAGTTACAGAGGTTGCTTTGCTACTGCTAGAATTAGAAGTAGAGAGCTTTATGCTATTTGTTACTACAATTGTTGTAGTAAAGTGCATATTTTACATTTGATCCATCCATGATAATTTTAAGGTTTAATTTTAATTGTACTTCAACTTTGTATTTGAAATCATTCGGTAACTAACACATCCTTTAGAAAAAACTATTTAAAACTACGTATCGTTCCAGCGTACTTTATGTAGTATTCGTATCATAAGTATGTAGAAGATGCAGAGGGATGCAACTCGATGTGATAAATAATTATAATTATAATTGCAATTGCAAATACAAACAAATACAAAAGAACTGCATCCAACATGCAATGCCATTTTCATGTAATCTACATATTTCTAAACTGCAATCTGCAATCAAGAAATTGTAATAAAATAATGCGTCGCAGTGGCCCACATCTCGTGTCATTTGTCATGTCATGATTGACATTCTTCCAACTAGCTTCTGTCATTATCATTATATTATACATTTCACTTTAACTAACTGCAGCAGGATTTGTCTATGGCTTGTAGTTGGGAAGGACACATAAGGCTGTAGTTAATCTATGAAAAACGGCTTTGACGCTATTAGATTTTGATAATGTAAAGTAAATCTAGCAGTAGCTGATTGATTCGTAGTAGTAGTCCGTGAAAGTTAGTTGTATGCAGAACAATTAAAATGCACTTTCCATATAATAAAAACATTCATTGCTAATTCCGCCGATTGATTGCTTCATCCATTTGTCCCTGACATGATTACATGTAAATGTATTAAAGGTGAATCAATAAATACAAAAATATAGTAGAGACTAGGCTCAGGCTGCTCAAAATGTAACTGGATCAATGAAGTACAAAATTCATGTTTTTTGCAAATAAATCACACAAAAAGTGTTAAGGAATCTAATGGATGGATTTGATAAATGTCGAAGTTTTTGGAACGATGTTTTGAGGATTTTGACTTACCGGAACTAACATAGCTATAGACGAAAATATTATTATAGTGATTTTTAATGATATTGACTAGACTTTTATGTTTTGATGCTTATTTTGACTCTAAATTAAAGTTTCTCAACCCTTAACTATCCTAATATGTAAATTTATTTTTACCAACCAACAAGGCATTAAATTGGCACCTATGATTTAATTTCCATTAGATTAAACACATTAAGGCTACTACGCCGCATTTATTTCCTCTAATGCCAAATCCAACGAAACACTTGCCTTGGGGTAGGCTAGATTTACTTTTACTCTCGCAAAAATTGTGCAATCGATCGTATTTGTGGCATTCTTCCATGATATGTTGATATTAACATGAAGTTAAGTTCGTAGTAAAGTAAAGTAATGATCTAAACTATGTTGAAGAGGATTTATTTTACTTTTAGCCAAATTATCTAACAAACGTGTATTTTACCTGATTTATTTTCATACTTCAGAGTGAAATCATTAAGAGTCCTTTCTACATAAAAATAAGTTAGCTCAGGGAGGAGTCTACTTAAGTTTAACGGTATAAAAGTTGTAGATTTTAACCAAATGATTGACATTATTAGTTTAGAAATTCATAAAGTTGTTTAGCATATTTTGAGAGTCATGCTATCTATTTTGTAGTGTGAGAAATTCTATTTCATTAACAGATAAACATCTTATGAGCTGGCAAATTAATAACTGCATGCTAACATCGTTAGGTGTAATCTCAATTAGTAATTAGTAAATTTAAAATTTTTCTATAAATTGTGAATTAAAAAAATCAAATAGCTACTAATAGCAGAGAAGTACTTGTATCATAAAATACAAATACTGTACTGTAAGGCAAGGATATTCTAATCCTATCCTAAATTTGGATCCACTTCAACCTAAAGTGTTCCAAGGAATGATAAGATCAGTAGAACCAACATCTTTTGAGTTGTCATCATTCGGTAAGCAAGGGAAGAGGTTTATTAATTGACAAGTCAATTTGTCAAGCGTTTCATAACCCTACTTTCTACCTACACTATACCTACCTACCTCAATCCATTACACATTGGTTGAAAAATTAAATCCCAATGTTAGCATAAAGGACAATGCAATTGATTTATTTCATGAATCCTTACCCAAGTTAATAATAATAGTTTTTAGGTCTCTCTCTCTCTGTCCTGAGAACTCTGCCCTTTTGTCTTTGTCCACCTTAGTTATTTGTCCATTCTTAACCCAGTCATACAGATTGAGTTGAGGTACTTTTACTATGCAATTATTATAATTCGCTAATGTTTTTCATGAATCATTCTCATCGCATCCTTAGGTCTTGTCATTTTGGACTCGACTCAATTTGTTTAAGTAATAGGGAAAGATTCTTCATATCAAACTAAATCATCTTTGGTCGGAGATTCCTTATGTAAAAGTAGTTCCGTTTCCTATTTTAATCCTCTGTCTCCTTTCAATGTAACGGAGAAAGGGGATAAATAATGAACTGTCATTGTCATAATAATTTTGGCATGTTATTTGCTTATAAGAATCTAATATTTAATATTGAAAAACATTTTCTAATACAGGTTCCGACCAAGTTTCTTGGGGTCTCGAAACCAAGTCACTTAGTATCAAGAAGGCAGAGACAATAAATCCAACATTCGCATTGAACTCTCCGGATCCGGAAGTGAGCATTGTGTTAATAGATCATTTCTACTCTGAACATCGATTTAATCCTGTAAGCCTTAAATAGAATCGTATTATCTAGTGAAACTTGCATAAAGTTTCAAAAAAGGCTATAAATAAAAGGTATAAAAACTATAATTGGTCTGATTCTTATTCTGTTTTCCCCACAGCCACCACCAAGCTCTCCCTTCGGTTCTTTCTTTATTTCGGGAAGACTTATTAACAAGAATTGTAAGAATAATGGCTAGTCATTTACGAGCTTGTTTAAAGATAATAGTTATAGCGATGGTTGTAGGACTCATGTACAAGTCTGCGGAGGGACTTAGCCTAAGAAATAGGTCTAATTTGAACATGACTTTGTTCAAGGCTGGAAAGAGTAGTAGTAGTAGTAGTGGGTGGAGCAGGTCACCTAGAGCTCGTGGGGGTGGTCCACCTAGTTTAAAAAATGGAAGTGGGGGAGGCTTACAAGGGGAATGTGGGAAAGGTATGGGTTTATTTACTAGTGGGGGTGGTACATCTTACAGTAGTGGTGGTGGGGGTGACAGGAGCGGTAGGATTGTAGGGGGATTTCCGGTGAAAGCCCCGATTCCTTGGCAGGTCAGTTTACAATCTGTGGATGAGAATGGAAATTGGAGACATATCTGTGGGGCTGCCTTGATATCCCAGTTTCATGTTGTGAGGTTTGTGACCACAATTTATTGACAACTTGAGTAAGTTCATTGGAATAGGTCTACTGGCTTGAAGTCGGAAATAACAAACTGAGAATACTTTTACATTTTATATTAATAGATTCACTTACTCTTTTTCAAAACTGTAATTGAAAATGAAATGGAGGGTGTCTCTGTGTGTGTGTCTTAAGAATTATTATTAAATATTGTCCTTAACTTCATCATCCTTATCCACGTTTAGCGTAAGCCAAAAATTCGGCTAATTTTTCTCGAAAATAATGCAATTCCATCTTTGTTTAGAAATTTTTCATGCAATTATTTTCCATGCTTTTACTCATTGCTTATTTTTATAGCTTTCCACGCTAATACTAGCAAAAATACTCTTTACTTAAACCACAGTTACCTTTTCCTTTAGCTATTGAAGCAGTAAAAATGTTGGATTATTTTACAGCGCATCCCACTGCATAAATTCCGAGACGAAATACCGTGTAGTGGTAAGCAACATCATTATCCCTTAATTCCTCAAACTACCAACCCTCCAAAACCTAAACTAACAAAACTTTTGCAGCTTGGGAAACTAAATCTAAACGAGAAAAGTCCCACCGAGCAAATCTTCTACATCCGTTACACGGACATCACAACTCACAGGAACTTTGGCTACATTACCGAGTTCGGGAACGATATTGCGATAATGAAGCTAGAGAATCGACACGGGAAAGGAGCCACTTTCACCGATTCCGTACAACCGATATGCATACCGGATCATGATGGATGGGAATTTAGGATGATACCTCCAACCGCCAATTGTATCGTTTCCGGATGGGGTAGTACATTAGGTAGATAAGCAAAGCTTCAAGGGGTAAACTACTTTATAAAAAAACTCTAAAATAGCATTTATGTAAAACTTTCCACAGGTTCTTATTCAGAAGATCTCAGCAGTACCCTGAGGGTTGCCCATGTTCCTATTCAAAACCAAGCTACATGTAGAAATCTCTATAATATGAACGGAGATCTTAGTGGAAACCAGTTAAGACGGATGAAGCGACTTCTAGTCAGTAGTAAAGCGGGTTATGGGGGAGGTCCGCGGTATGTAGATGGGATGCTTTGTGCAGGACCGTTGTCCGGGATGGTCGACTCTGGAAGGGGGGATAGTGGGGGTCCACTCGCGTGTGAATTTAATGGTGAGTAATTTAAAAACTTGGAGAGTTAGCATATGCATAACTCTGAGTTTTTAATTAAGAAAAAGTATGCAAATGTTTGAAACGACAAACGCCAGTAAAATATAAACGGAAGATTCATTTCCGGAGTGTAAAGTGTAGATGTCTATATGACTCAATATTTGAGGATTGTCGTTAATGAAGCTATAGTAAATCTCATAATTAAAACTCCTAATTAACATTTTAGGGCGATATTACCTCGTTGGAATTGTATCTTGGGGTCAAAATTTTGGTGGTTCAGCCGGACCCGGTGTATACACCCGAGTTTCCCATTATTTGAACTGGATCTCAACTGAAAAACAACTACTTGGACCTAATTAATTTAAATTCTAATGTTAATTAATTTTACGTATTTTGTATGCATGAACATATTGTTTTATTTTTTATTAAATTAATTTCTACTCCTGATGTTTCTCGGATAGTATCCGCTGATTTCCTGTTTATTTAGGATATGAAAGAGCATACTGTGACCGCTATTTAACTACAATCTGTAATCATGTCATCGGAAGGGGCTAAAGTTTATGCCATTTGATGTAAATTATCAAACCATTCCATATATAAAACGTTACTTAGTACGTAATTTCGACGATTATCAACGAAAGTTCAAGATAAAGACGTGGGGGTCTGGGTCATAAAACCCCCACTGGTTCGACAAACACAACCACACGGTTGGCAACTGTGCTAACTAGGTTCAGTAAAACAGTTGGATTGGAACCGATCGGTTAAGAACCCGTGGAGGCCATAAAATGCAAATGGGAGAAACTTATTCAAAATTTGAGGGTCTAGTTTTGCGTGAAACGAACATGAAGTTGCAGACGAAAGATTCCGGGCAGGATGGAATATGGAAAGTAATAAACCAGGGGATGTGGGGGCTAGGTCCCCACATCTCGTCTATTGTAATAATCCTCTTGGATTATTACAATAATCTGGCAGCTTCACTCGTAGGTTTTAAATCTACTTTCATTCGGCAATTGTTAGTTAGCTAGAAGGAATGAAATGGTTAGTAAAAGTTATGGGACATGCATGGGAGTTGTCCGCGGTACTATGCATTGTCCGCGGTACTATGCATTGTCCGCGGTACTATGTGTTGTCCGCGGTACTATGCATTGTCCACGGTACTATGCGTTGTCCGGAATAGTCAATCTCAATTGTGCTGTCATTTTAAATTATATAGAATGAACGTAATGTATTTTTAAAAGTCCAATGAGATAAAACATCGTATTATTTTTATCACATCGTGTTAAAGAGGTTATCATTTCTTTAGCTAATTAGTGGACCAACACGAGAATTATAGTCCGTCAACTAGACAATAAAGCAACTAACTAGTAGAACCTAAAAGTAGGTAGTTTCACTTAATTTATGAAGAAATCTGTAAAAGATAAGTTTGAGTCGTGTACAGTATTTTGTGGATGAATTGATCGCATTGCATTGTGCTAAACAAGGAAGATAATTAATGAATGGTTTTATTCTTTCCAGTAGGGATTTGCATTTGAAAACGAGTATTAAGAGTACATACTATAATTACGCACTACTGCACTGGTCAGGTCATAGTTATTTTCTTAGGTTCCTTACAAAAAGTTAAAAACTATCCAAGACCTACACGAGAAATCTAAAACGATCCTGTCCCCTTAAGCCTTCTAAGCTAATGACTAGTAATTTAAACCATACTTGCATATTTGGTAGTGAACAATTAATCACGGCTAAAAATTAGACAGCATTAAATAGTAGCAGAAACATCCCTTCTACTTCTTCATTTTACAACTACTGGCTACCCTTTAATATATACTTAGCTCATCTTATCCCATCTCTTAACTAGCTTAAGCATGTAAAAGTCTCAAACTATCAAATAAATATTATATTTATTAGTCATCCTCATCCTTATCATCATCCATCACTTCAAAGGGCAAAGCTTTTATGAAAACAAATGAGAAATCCTGACCTTGCGGCTCTTTACATATGATAGGAAACATACATTTTATGGTCAAACTAAAAATATAATTATTCAAAATCCATGTCTGGAATCCACTCTAGTGTTGAGTGTTACACGACCGGTCTACAACAGCTCATCTCACTGTCAAAAAAAACAATCTGTACTTGAGCTAAACTAAAACTTAACAAGTGTTGACTCCTTCTTCTATTTGCTAATTGTTATCATCAACAATAACAGCAGACATGTAACAAAGCTGATGAACTCCCCCATTGAAACTAAATGTGTTTTTAATAACATTAACAACATTGCCCAACAGCATGACACTTTTTTCCATCTCATATGTACTTTTATAATCAGTTTAGTCAGTTTGATCAAGCAAGTAAAAGGCACAGACCATACAAGTAGGCGTTTGTTTTTGTTAGGCATACACTTTAATTGGGATTTACCTTTGATTCTCTTGCATACGAAATAACTGATGAACTATGCCATGAGGACAGTATTCATTTGTTCATTTATATTACAAACACACAGGATACGATAGTTTTCATAGATAATGTTCATCGCTCAGTTCAGATAGATAAAATTAGTAGGGATGTACAAAATGTAAACTTAACATTAGCCAGAGAACCAAAATGTTTGCCTGCATGCATGGCACCCACTCCTTTTTATCCGAGTTGGCTTTGGCTTCAGTTACCTAGTTTATTTATTTAGATATAGTGTTAAGGTATGGATTTGGTAGGTAGGTATATGGTAAATTGGTTCGTTAGCATATATAATTCTTCAAAAAAATGCAACTCCATAAACTTAATTAATTTTGTGAGAGATTCATGGCCCTCATCTGCATCGTAACATGGGAATGCGAATGAGGATCTCTTGTAATTTTTTATGTTGGTAATTCCTATTAAAAGTGTACTTTGGGCAATTTTCCTCTGCAATTTTTGGTTCCTTAACTGTTCCGTCTGTAGATTCTTTTGGACAGTCAACAGTACAGACAGTGGAAAATGTCAAAAAAAGCATTATAACAAATCCCGTAAAAGCTACATTTGTGTAAAATTTATTTAATGCTTTTGTCTCATTCTCAATCAGCTTGGGTAGAGGTTCTTCAAGAGGAAACGAGACTTTAGTGTCTTATAATTACCCATTTTTGGGAAATTACAACTACAACTGTCAAGTGTCAACTTAGCTGGGTGTTTTCATACAAGTTGTTCTGTTTGAAGAAAGGAAAGAATTGTTTAACGACCTCTGTAGCTTTTTATGTAGATTAAATTTACATTCCAATAAATTTAGATAAGCGTTTTTTAAAGCTTTCGTAATACTAAAAAGATGGTTATTTCTTTGACTAAGATCTTAAAATCTTCTAAAAATTTCAAATAGAAACTGCCTAAGTAAAAAATTATACAAATTACAGTAAAAATTACAAAATTTTAATAGGAAAAAAATAGTCAAAGTCACAAAAATAAGCACGCTTTTATAATGAAAATTGCTACACTTTAGACATACATACCATCATCATCCCCCCATGTCAATTATAAGGTAGCCACAAGTTCCATTTCGCAATACTTTTTCAATTATCTATTCCACCCAGCACTAAAATTGCCACAGTTCTGGACGGCAATTCAATAATGAAGATTTAGATTGGTAATCTACCTAAATCAACCAAACTCTTCGTCATCCCAGTCCCAGTACAATTTTGCACACGCATGCATGCACGAATAATCGTAAAACACCTTCAATTCTGTACCGGCAGACGCTACTGAATAACCATCCTAATTACTTTGAGAAAAAAAACTTAATAAGCGATTCAGAAACTGCAGAGTTAATTTTCTACACTCACTACTTATGACAATAAGCAATAAATTGTAGTAGCATGAGCTCAGCCCATAAAGTCCAAGCAAAAGTGGCAAGATTTTAGTATTAGTAGTATTAAGAGCATTATTATAAGTTTAGTAAGCATAGCTTTAGCATGACTAGTAAAGTAATTGGTTGCAAAATAGCAAGCTGTATTATACGACCTCGGTAAAATTTAAAAGGCTAAATGCTCAAGTCAAATTAAACACGTCTGCAAAACACACAGAGACTCACCAACCTATTTAAGTTATCATCAGTCCAAGTACAAAGACCAGTCTAGGTTTAACGAGTAGCGAATCCAGCCCAACCAAAGCTAATCGTATTTAAAAACCAGGTCCTAGAATTATCGTTATTCCCTTTGTCCTGTACGCTTTCCTATAGAAGAGTCAAGGCGAATTTAGATGTCATTCATCCTCCCTCGACGAAAAGGAAATATCATGATTGTTAGATTGTTTCATCATCATTCATACATTGAACAACCCAGCATCCTAATAAAGCTTATCTTTCTTCAGCATTGTTTCCCATACCAAAGGCAAAAAATCAAATAACTACCGACCAATAGTTTAAAACTTCATGTTGAGAACACACTCATCTTCTACTGAATGTTATAGCAGGAAGCGCTCATAAATGAAACGTTGAACGTAAACTTAACTACAAAGCTATTTTACTGATTTTATTACACATCAAGTTCAGTGATTTTGCCCATAGGAATTCTGCACGTTTCCCTTAACCAAGAAAAAATTCGGGTTTAAGTAGAAATGCTTCTGTGCATATTTCAATGTAATTTGACACTACAATTATATAAATCTGTAAAATAGAAATACAATGAAAACAGCTTCCTTGCTGTGCGAACCTTTTAAGATTCTTTCAGTTCCATATTTCATCTGTATACATTTTCCTATATTGTATTCTCATTGTAATATGATCTTAATCTGAAAAGTGTGGAGTCGCATACCTAATACCGGGGTATGAGAAACCGCATATGGAATGTTAATTTACTATTTGCTCATGAAAAGTATCAAGTAAACCACAGAATATTAGTTAAGTCTATAAAAAAAAGTGTGAATCACAAAGGATTGTCTACCAATCATAAATCGAAGTGTAGGTTTATGAATATTTAACCGTTACTTGGAAAGAAATATCATTTACTTTCCGCTATAATAGTTCTGGCTTACTTTCTTCGATCTTCGTTGATTATTACTGCTAATAAGAAATAGATAGGAATCAGACAGGTTTGTTTCATAAATGACATTTTTTTTGGAAAAATGCTTCATGCTGATATATGAAATATTTCAAATATAAAGCAACATTTACGACAGTACAAATAAATATTTCCAGTGTGAATAATTTCAGCTAATATACAGATTATTTATAAATGTAGTGCTGATTCATGCCTTGATTTAGATGAAGCTATATACATTTATTTCTCCAATTTTACTAAATCCCTTCATCACACACGATTTCAGTCCAAGTCCTACTAAATCTTTGATGAAAAATCCGATTAAAATGAAATAACCCAATTAAAAAAGCCCCCTGCATTTTACAGTTTTCAATAAAACGCACACTACCAAACAGCAATCCTCATCCTCCTAATGCAACTAATAATTTCCAACAATCTGGTTAGATTTACAGCTAAACTCGCCCAATACTTTACCCCCAGCACCCATACAAATTATTATACTTGAAAAGTCACTCAACAAAGCCCCTTCCTAAACTATTATTCTCTATCTCTTCCTTTATTATAACAAACCCAATAATAATAATATGATATTCTGCATCTGAATAGGGGGTGAATCCCACAGGATTTTTTACCCAGTCTTATTGCCTTACAATATTACCATTATTATCCCTCTTCTCGGGTACAATGAAACAGGTAGTAGTAAGTATTCTGTATCCTTTTTTTTTATAGTATTAAAAATTACACCAGATAATATTATACCATTCCCACCCAATTCAAGCGGATGTTCCTTATCCAATACAATAAATAATGTATCCGTATCCTAAAAACCTAGCTGTAGAAGTAGTAAACGAATGTCAATTTTTTGTCTGCAGTCTCAGACATTAAGAAACGATCCACTTGTAAAATCATACAAAGTAAGTACTCTTCTGAGCTAAAAGGTGCATAGGATTGTATGAAATTGTATTAAGATATTTAGCCTGTCTCTTTACAAAATTGTGGTGGGTTTAGCCCGTATCTCTCTACACTTTTGTTCATATTATTTCTTGGTTAAAAAGTAGCTACTACAGAGCTAGGACTGCCAGAACCTCTAAAATAACATGCAGATAGACGTAGAGTTGTAGTTTTTTCTGTTAATTGTGTTTCACACCTGGCCTAGCATTCGTCGGGAGATGGGAACCCAATTTTAACTGACTTTTTATACCCAGATCCCCATCCTTACCTAAATATAACCAACATGTTTACATACTCAACGCTGCATTTTAACCGTTTAAACTCATAAGGTAGGTAGGTAGCTTCTATAAAGTTTATTGTAATTGTACCATTGGTATTAGCATTAGCATTAGCATTAGCACTAAACTACGGCTACTACGGCTACTATTACTGGCCGCAGTTAAATAGGTAATGCAACGATAACCAGGGAAAAAGATAACCTAAGATTTAAGAGGTAATATGGAAATGGATTGGGCAAATAAATTATTTTACAAAAAGTTAGCAACTTGTTGAGAGATACATTCTGTTGTACATTACTTTGCTACTTTACGAACTTACTACGAGCGGTTGGTTGAGTTTTTGTAAAAAGTATAAAATGTATAAAACTTTGTAAAACTTTGTAAAAAAAGTCCTTTATTCTTGGTTTAAAAAAATAATATTAATAAAAGTTTTATAAAGATTTAGGCAAGTTTAAGTTTTTGGAAAGATTTAGAGTGAATTTATAGGTTGTTTTTGGAGTTTTTGGATGTTTTTTTGGTAAATTGTATTTATTTTGGTAGTTTTTGACGGCAAAAGGCAAGTAAAAACGGATGGATTTATTGTAGAAGTTATAAAATAGATAGTAAAATTAAAGTCATGATTTTAAATTTATTAAATAACGGAATAAAGTAATTGTTAAAAATCTATCAAATTCCGACAAGTTTTTGAAGTTTTTGAAGACAAAAAAGTACTAAGTGTAAATGAGTTTGAATTTGAAAAGTGAATAATAAAAAGTGATTATTTAAATTTTGTAGATTTTGTAGACTAAACGTTTGGGTCTTGGCGTTAGTTGTAGTTTGACCGTGACCTGTGACCTTCTGATTGATGACATGACCTGAGTGAAGATAAGCGCAGGGTTATCAAAATATTATGAACTCTTCCAGTAGCAGGAGCAGCAGAAGCTAACTCGATAATGGTCCTGGATTGGACAGTATCCAGTTTATTTTTCCCAGTTTCTTAGGAAGGAATGGAAGAAAATGAAGAGAAGGTTTGTAATTAAAAGTTTCAAAAGTATTATTATTATTATCTGGGGTATATTTTTAATGAATTTGTTTATTTGTTTTAGATTCGGATAGACCGGATTTTGGGTTCTTCAGTTACGAGTAATACCCACCTAAACTCCGATTCTAATGGCCTCATCGCCTATCCTGCCGGGTAATATTGATTTAATAGTCGGGCGATTATGGTATCGATATTATCGACCTTTTTTGTTATTAATTCACTTGTTGAATTGGCTACGATTGCTATTGCTATTTTATGGCTTTATAACGGAGAAATGGCAGCAAGTTGTGTAATTAATTTTTGTAATTGTTGGATAAAATAATCATTGACAATTTGTTTGTTTGTTGACAGGAATACGATTGTGCTCCTGGACACCGGGAGTGGAACGGTTGTTACCCACATAGTCCTTGAAACTCGAAAGCCGATAAGTGCTTTGCAGCTTAAAAACAACTCTCTACTTTTTGCAGCTTCGGAGGAATCCAACTCTCTACGCGTTATAAATTGGCAGACGGGTGTTATCAAGGATATCGCTCCTTGTCAGAATGTTGTGTGCTGTGTAAGATAGTTTGCAAGGATTTGTGTTCGATAGATGTGCTGAAATTGTGGCATTTGTGGAGTTAAAGCTAATGGTATTTTGGTCTAGGCTGTGTCAAGTGTTCTAGGTGTTCTGGTCACGGTTGGGTCCGACAGGGTCGTTTCTGTATGGGACTTTAAAGGACTTGTCGGTGGTCCTAGTAGTAGGAATGGAAATACTCCGGCTGGAGGAACCCCAACGGGTTCAAATTCTGGGACCAATCGGGGTCGAAAATTGGCATCTAGTTCAGTAGCTTCTAAAGTTTCCTGTGTTTCTTTCTCTCCGGATGGTAACTATTTTGTTACGGGAGGAACGAGGCATCTTAAGTTTTGGTATTTGCAGCTAGGAAAGGTAATTATACTTTATCACCGGAGAAATAACGCTATAAGGATCGTTCGCCTATCTAAATCTGTAGAAATTGGATCGAATTACAATCTAAAGAGCTTTTTTCTTTGCAGAATGAATGCGTTTTAACGGGACGTCCAGCAATATTAGGTAGTGAACATTCCACAGCGGATTTTAAAGATGTGCTTACGGACGGCAAAGGGACGTATGCCGTGGCCAATTTTGATGGGACTGTTTCTGCTACGCTGTGCCAATTTGATGAACGGCGTTTTCTGGATAAGTGGGTTCAACTTAAGGTAATATTTGGTCATATGAGTATTGATTAAAGAGATTGGAGGCCAATCCTCCTACGTGTTTATTAATCAGGAGAATATTATAATAAGCTCATATTTTATCCTAGACAAAACAAGCTTTGTGTATGTGTATGGATGATGACCTTTTATTTATTGGATGCACCGACGGGCTGATAAGATGTTTTCGTTCGGGGAAACTAGATTTTGTAGCAACTTTACCTTTACCGCATCATCTTGGAGTGGATGTAAGTCATTTGTTTAGGAATATACACGGAAGCTAAATTGATTGGAAGATTTTCTAAGAAAACTAATCATTATGTTTATTACGATTTAATCTTTATTGACATTTATGACAGATTGCCAAAGCCGTTGATGTAACCGCTCTGTCTTCGCATCCGCCTGGTTCTAAATTCCCTAACGTCTTAGGGATATGTGCCCCAGGAGGGAAGAAAGTAGTCGCAGCTTATGCAGATCATTCATTTTATGCATGGGATGTACAAGATATCAAGAGAGTGCGTAAAACAACTGAGGAGTTGACTCCCTTACTTTATGAACTAAAGTGGTCAGTTCATTAAAGTAACTATCGGACACACCTCAATGGATTGGTTGTTTTTTTGTGTAGGTGGGCCTGTCTCATTCTTGGCTATGGCATTCAGGCTGTATTTGGGATGTTGCATTAGGTCCAGCCCAAGCCGGAGGGCTGCCTGCAATTCTAAACTGGCCAGCATTTATTACCTGTTCCAATGATGACACTGTCAGGACGTGGGACATCACAAGTCAAGTCAAGACAAATCTCTATTCAAACGTATAATTTTACGAAACTTAATACATATTATCAGGCACATCATTACATTTTATTATGATACTTTATTAAATTTATTATGCTTGTTTTTTGCATCGTGTAGGAATGCCTTGATGTTAAGTATATTTCCACTCGATACCTGGATTCTCCTTTATTTATTTCTCATGGAAATGGAGTAAGATGTGTGGGTGTTGGAGCCACATTTGTATGCTGTGGAGATCGGCAAGGGAATTTGCGATTATGGAGATCTAAAGCTACTCATGAGTTGATTAAAATCAAAGCTCACAAAGAAGAAATATTATCTATGGATGTTAAAGGAACGCTAGTGGCTACTGCTTCAAGAGATGGAAGCGTTAACTTGTATTCAATTGGGCAGGTACCGGCTTTCGGTTACTTAAGAGCTCATGCGATTTTGAAAACATTTGGGTCCGTTCCAACCTAGGCCGCTTGCAATGTTTACAATGTATGGATTTATTCTCTAGGAAATTGAACGAATTGCCTCGCTTCAAGAGCATAAGGAGTCTGTAACAAGAGTCAAACTACTTTTATCCGAACGGACAAATCCCTCTGCTTTGCACGTTTTATCATGTGGAGCCGATAAAACGCTCGTCTATCGTCAAGTTTTACCTCGAGACAAAACAGTGGAAAGCACTGTGGACATGATGGGTTTAATCGATGGAACATTTGCTGGGGATGTGGCAGTGACAGTCAATACAGTGGTTACCAGTAAAACACCTTTATTCGATCTGGAAACGGATTCTGGAGGAAAGCATGCCTTGGTGGCGTGTCAAGATGCTTGTGTTCGTGTTTATAATTTGTCTACGGGGAAGCATAGCAAGACTTTAAGAAGTTCAAATCCTGAAGTAAACTTGGGAACAATTATAAAACTAACCCTAGATCCTAGTGGTTATTATGTAGCTGTAGCTTCTACAGATAAAAGTATTACTGTTTTTGATTACTACAAAGGAGAAGTTGTGGCTTCGTTGGTGAGTAAACGCTCGGATGTTTAGATATTATTTATCGTTTTTAATGGTATAGTAATTATTTTTTCTTTCTTATTATTCTCTCCTACTAGTTGGGACACTCTGAACTGGCAACAGCAATTAGATTTACTCCGGATTTCCAAAATTTAATATCTGTTGGAGGAGACTCGTGTATCTTTGTATGGGCACTGTCAAGAGAAATGGTTGTTACAATGGAAGCCCGTATGGGAGAAAAGCGATCTCGGAAAAAATCAGTTACCCCTGTTTCAACTCCTACTCCCACTCCTAATCCACCTTCCCCAGTCCGCGCCGATTACAGGTAAGAATGCGGGTTTTAATTTATTATGAAGCAGACTTCTAAAGTTTCTTTAAAAATGCAATGGCTTTTTTTTTACATAGGTTCAGTTTTGGTCAACTCCCTGATTGGGCCAAGAAACAGATGAAAGGTGAAGGCCCTAGTCCTACCTCAGCTCAGTCTAAGAAGGTACCCATGTCATTGCCCCAAGGAAAGTGGAGCGAAAGGGTTGAACAAGCGTCCGGGAATTTGACCATTAAGTCATTTTACAACTCTGACACCATTGTACCTGTACCCTTTACAAAACCACCAGGTGTGTTGCTCTTTCATGCGTCATATAAAGATTCAATGAGATGTTTTGTAATTAGTTGACCTTATGTTGCAGTTACTATTCCTCCTAAAGATATTCCTAAAGAGAGCTCTTTAGAAAGTCATGAAGATAGCAGTTATGGAACTGAAAGTTATTCCAAAGAAAAGAATGGATCTGACAGAGAGGGGGAAAGTGTTAGTTTTGAACCTTCTGATGATCAAGTCAAGCAGTCAAACTACAAGGATGTGGTGAGATACTGGATGATCATTATTTTCTTAGAAGTTGAGGTTCTGTTTTAAGTATGTCGTGATTTTTAGGAAGGAGACGATGAAGAATCGACCGACTTTTATTCAGACGTTGGGAAATCAACTGATGGGGAAACAAACGAACTACCTCGCATTAAAGTTAACAAACCTCGATCAGATACTGATTCTGATGGTAGTGCGTCTACAAGAAGGTCTCAGAAAAGACCGTCCACCTTTCAAGGACAAGATCCTCATCCCTTTGAAATCGTTCGGAGTAAAAATGCCGAGCTTATTATGTCCGTCAAATTGAAAAACCGAGAAATATCAAAGAGTAGACTCGAGCTGGAAAAGCGATTAGAAGAGACGAGGAAGAAACTTCAAAGTGTAAGATAGATACCACCCCTTAGAGATTGATAAACGTGATGCAATTAGTATTACAGCGTGTTTAATGATAAAAGGAATGTTTTATTTCCACAGATCGGTTACAAATCAATGAGCCAATCAACCCAAGATTTAAGGCAAGGCTATGCAAAAGGTACACAACCAGAGATTGACATTAAAAAAAATCATAAATCGTAGAGTAACTTGCTTCAGGGTTCCTAACGTATATAGATCTATGTAGTACTTTATAGTACTGTAATGGGTTGTTGGGTCTCTTAAATTTGAATTCACTGTCTTTATCAGCTTTTCCACTCAGCAGCACCACCGAACTTTCTTCAAATGCCACTCACACTCCACCAGCTATCTCAATTCTGCGGCCTCAGCGACCTCAGTCTCTTAACTTGAGCCAAGGTCATCATTCGCCTTCGTCCGCTAATAATAATGTTTATGCTGCCAAGGATGGGCTTGTCCACGTCGTACTTAAAGCTGCCCCCACTACTACTACTAGCACACTTACTAAAACTCAAGCGACTAACACAATTAGCTATTATAGTTTTCACAAACCCACTATTCACCGCAGCAATGGTTATTTGTCCGCCGCCACTACCGCTTCAGAAAAACTTAACAATATTCTGCAGAAAAAGAACAAAATCGTACAAACTGTGTTGCCTTCCAAGTGTAACGTTGCTCAATTAAGTATGTCCAAGCTTTGGAAACCTTTACCTGCATGGTTCTGTTTCTATTTTACATTTACGTAAGTAGTAGTGCTTCCACCAGCTCATTTGTTTTGCTTTTACTTGGTATTTTCCACGCACCCAGTCCATCAAGAATAGAAGGATGAAAGTTAACGATCGAATCTGCTCATTTTCTATTTTGAAAGCATTTTGTGTTGTCCCTTATTTAGAATATCTGGATGATTCATATGAGGATGACAGTAAGGATGAGGAAAGTGGAGGAATAAGGCGAGCTTGTTCACTCTCAGATTTAAATGCTTTACCCAATACCAGTTCCAGTGGCACGCCTGGACGGAGAAAGCGATCCTTTCACAGACATCGCAATGGTGTTTTTACCTTTTCATTTTTGTTTGATTAACATTAAAATTAACCCTATAGTTCAACCGTAACGAAGTAGATACTTCGTTGATACGAAGGTCGTTGGTAGATAAGAAAAATGTTGTAGCGGATGGGTTTCTTTAGAATTTAATCCCCTTACGTTTTAATGTTTTATACAGTTTTAGCTTCGCTAGTCTGTTAATTTTGTGTTGTTATCTTCATTTATATTATTTTAATGTCATCGTGTGTATAAATGCTAGCAATTCTAATCCGCGCTATGAAATGATTTAGAGAGAGGTAGGACTGGACATACAGGGATTTTTGACCCACAGAATCTTCTCACAAGAAGTGTATCTGTATCAGCTCTCATCAACCAGAATCAAGTAGGTTATAATCTAATTGAATGCATTTTTTATTTTCATTTTAGTAGTTTAAGTAATATTGCCATGCACATTTCCAGAGTGATTCTGAGCCAGAATCTTTACCCGTGACTCCATCATACATGTCGAAGACGGTTAGCTCTCAAGGTAAACTAAAACGAAAGCCCCCAACCGTCGTTTCAGCTTACTCTCTATCGCAAGGTAAGTTCTGAATGCTCAGACTTACAAACAATAAAGCCGAAACCCTATCGCTAAGTAGAATTTTAAGAATCGCTTCGAAAATGTATTGCAGAAAACTTAAGGGACGGAGGTGATGGACGCCTACGAGTTTCAGCTAGCGAACAAAATCTGTCGAAACTTGGAACTTCAAAAGCACCTACTCCAATGCCAAGGAGTAAAATGAATACTCCGAATATGAAAAAGCCTCAACAAGTTTACGGAATAGCCAGGGGAATGGCAGTAGTTACGGGCGTCCGTCAAGGAGAAAACGATGATGGTTCTTGTAAGTGCAATACTTTTTAATGGCCAAAGTCTGCCCGGAAGTTTTCATTTCCACGGCTCGTTTCTTATGATTGGATTGTTATCATTGTATGAATGTGCGAACATCCTTTTTAATTTTTAGTAAACCCAGCCATGGCATCTTCTACGGTGGAAGCGTTGAAAAAGTCGCTCGACCAAGTGATTTTATTAAGACATCGAGTTTTATACGAGAACATTCCTGATGAAGCACCAATAACACGAATTCTTGACGAAGGTCTTCGTTCAGTACAAAGAACCCTGCAGGAGTCTGTTGTATTTCAACAAGAGTCTAGACCTAAGATTATCACCGAACATGAACCGACTGTTCTTTGAACTTGCAAGCTATTTAGACAAAGTATTCTGTAGTTATATAATTAGTTAGGTTATAGAATCTTTCGGCTGATGATGGTAACCAAATGAAATTAGAAACGTGCTCATGTATAAATCTAACTTTGATTAAATGAATATATATTTCTTACGCCAATCGTCCAAGCAAGTGTTTAAAAGATAGGAAGGATGAAATCAATAATGTAATAGTTGATGTCAGGAAAGGAAATAGTGCTTCTTTTGAAGAAGAGTTTGTAGCTTTTCCAAGAAGTAAAAATACTAGAATGAAATCAAAGTGTGCCAAAGATTCTAACCCACTGCATAATAATGTCGGTAGTATTAATAATATTGTAATATAAAGACATGTAAAGTATTTCAGTAATTGAATGGCAGCAATCAAATCACTTTTGTACTCTGATTGTTCAGTTGACCTGTATTATCGTACTGTGAGAGAATTTTTAAAAGAATAAATTATGAGAAATAAAAGTGAGACGTTTGCAAACACTAATCTTGGAAGCTTTATAACGTGTATCATTATCTGAACAACGCTATATTTAATGTCTTAAAGGATACGTGATCGACAGTTAGCATGCTTGATAGGCTGGATAAATGCACAAGAGATTAAATTCTTGGTATCCATACACCGAGATGCAATATCATGTCTGTCAAGGAGTGAGTGATGCGCTACCTTATAATTGGATATCGATTTCCATTTCATTCCCAAAACCTTGACACTGACTGCTTGCATTGGCTGTCAGTCTGTTTATACCCGGAAGTACGTGTTCTAGGATCAGCAAAGCCGTTTAGAATCCACTTCCGGGGATAATCTCAGGAGTACTAGTAGTAGCAATAGTGAAAGACCGTCGTGTGTAGACGTATACGAGAAAAGATGTAATGGGAAAGGGATACATGATACTTTATGAAAATTGGAAAAATGAAATGCATTTTTGTTGTATTGTAAACTATATCACCATAATTTAGCAATCTGACAGACTAGAATACGATCAGTAAACGCTAAATCTTTTTCACATTTTGTTTCTTTATAATAAAACAGTCAATTTCATCGAAAGTTGCATTGCATCGTAGCTAAAACATGCTAGATTTACTTCCCATGCATAGGCAAACTTTCCATGTTTAATAGCAGTGAAATGCTTTTATTGGTTTATCTATCTTGAGAATAATGAGAGGCTCGTTAGTGTCGATGCCGATAGCATGTGGATAAGCGACTAAAAACTTATCTCTATGCTTTACGTACTAACCATTTCATATTCTTCCTTCAAAGTCCTTTAGAACTAGATTACTTGCTGGGTTTCCCAAGAAAGGTAAGCTAATTTTAAGAACTGCTTGGGATTGACGGCAAATCAAGGTTTTGATTTTTTTGGTTAAACTTTTAACTATTGTAGATTTATTAAAAAACACCATCATATTTACAAACTGTAGCTCTTCGTTGGCAATGACATTTCATATATTATTTAGCACAAAACTGCCCCGACGAAATATGATTACGCTAACGTTACATTTCTGCTCTAAAATAACGTATTTTGGGTTATATGAACTCATATAATAAATGCAAATATTACTCATCTAATTTTCATAGAATGCATACACCCAATATTTTTATTTAGCAGAGATTTATTTCACATGCACACATCCACGTAAAGTAAGTGGTAGTAGTAGTAGTAGTAGTAGAAGTAGCAGCAGTAGTAGTAGTAGTAGTAGTAGTAGTAGTAGTAATAGTAATAGTAGTAGTAGTAGTAGTAGAAGTAGCAGTAGTAGTA
>JAQFZX010000739.1:0-45782 GCA_034682405.1 Hydroisotoma schaefferi
AGGAAGTCAATACAATAACGTCCGTTCAAGATACGCCAAATTTTGGTTTGTCGGTTTTTAAAGTTTTCACCCGATACAGTACAAACGTCATATTATGCGTAAAGGCTTTCTGGAATATATTTATACTTCCCTAATTCCCTTCTAAAGATGGGAGTTGCCCTCTTAACGGTAATTGAAATGATTTCTTTATAAATTACTAGGAAATGTTCACCTCATCTTCAGACTACCTCCAACAAGCAACAGATGAGCGGGTGTATTTTGGACGAGTGATAATAGTAATCCCTCCACATTGGGACACTCAAGCCTGTGGGAAGTCTATCCACTCGGGGTTTACCTCAAGGGGCACAATGCATGACGCAGCAATCCGTATAGGAAGCGAGCATCCTCTGTTCGGAAATATCCCTTGGACTCAACAATCCCGAGGTTGTTCTCTACCCGGGGATTTCATCTCAATAGGTTTCCAAACAATCCTCCAGTTCAACGAAACGGAAAACGTCATCCAGGGAAGTACGGGTGGCGGGATTAGTGATTCCAGAAACGGAAACGATATTCGCATCGATAGAAACGAGCCTGGAAATGGTTATACTCCGACCACCACTGCCAGAGGTTATCGTTATGGATCTCTTTCCCCATCCATGGTGGCTAATAATCCATTCCAAACTCCTACAGGTAATACCGCTAGAAGTCTGTTGGATTACTTTTTATTATTATGATTATTATTCGCAACTAGGTTGCAGAAAGGATGAGCTGAGACATTCATTCCATATAGGCTAACCTAGACCAGGCATAACTCATCTTTTAACTCGGTGCTGTAAATATAATGGCCCCACGGGGAACATAACATTATCAAGCCAGGCAGGCCAAAAGGCTCAAGTTGGAATTACCTTGCTTGGAAAAAGTTCCAGACTCGATAACACTAATACTTCTACTAGTACTACTACTACCACTACTACCACTACTGCCACTACTACCACTACTACTACTATTGCTACTACTACTATCTACTACTACTACTACCACTACTACTACTACTACTACTACTACTCCTACTACTACTACTACCACTACTATCTACTACTGGTTGGAAGAAGATTAAATGAAAGAAGACAGGCAGTACTACATAGTAGTAGGGTTTTTTGCTAAAATTTTTCCTCATATTATTCACGGCATGGATGATATTTATTGTTGAGTTGTAAAGCGTCGTCAATGTCATGCTCTTTCATCTCTTTATGCATACTTGTAACTTTTCTAGGTTTTAGATTCAGACGGTGCTTTATTAGGTATTAGCTACTGAAGAAAAACTTGGCAAAAACTTCATCTAAGATAGTGTCCATCATCATCAGTATTCTCAAGTTGTGATGTTGTAATAGTAACACTACTTTAGCAGTTTCAAGTCTTATCTCGCAATGGGTAGCATATATAAATGTCCATTCATGACTGAAACCTCTAGAAGAAGCAGGGGCTTACTCCCATACTTGAGGGGATTTGTACAGGTTCTATTCTATATATACAAACCAGTTGCAATCATAGAAGAACTTGTACAAAACCTGGTGTAAACCTCGTCGTGGATTTTGAGTAACTTTATGCCGTGCATTACTAAAGTCTTCCATTACTTTTACTGTTTATCTCGCTATTATTGGTTCACTTTCCAGGAATAAGGATTCCAGTTACACGGTTGGTTCCATCCAAAGTTATTTTTACTCTCCTCTACGATACTTCCATACCTCTCTTGAAGTAATTAATACCAAAAACTGAAAAATACTGGTAGTCTCGTTTTGATAACCTAAAAACCTGCTATACTACTTGTAGTTTGGCTGAAAAATCATGAAACTCCTCATCCTTTTCCACCCATGAAGACTTTTCAATCCTACAGAACTGAGACTGTCAATATAACTTGCTACTTTTCTGTATCCATCCTATTTATTTATACTTGACCAAGATTGGATATGACGTAGCGAGTAGCTAGCTAGCAGGGTTGATGCATGCTTACAATATTTAATTTCTCCTCTAATAGAAATACTTGGCCTCTTTCTCCCAAGTCTAGAAAAGTTCCTTCTTTTCTTCCTTACTTTCTTCCTGGTCTACTTTCACTTACAAGGAAAAAGCTCCAGTCTACTAAAATATAGTTAGTTAGTTTCGCATTGTCTTGAATTGTGTGTGTTGGAGTGGAACAGTGTCAGCCTCAACATTTATCAGGATGATTGATTGAGTTTGAGTGCTCATGGTGCTAAAACGTCCGTGTAATTGCCACAGAACTGAATTCACCCAACAAGCTACAGTAAAACACTACACATTTATACACGCTTGTATGTAGGATACAAGTATATTTTTATGCTTGTAGTTTCTAATTATAGAGTGTGTGTCATAAGTAATTTGTGATATTCGTTCCGTTATGTTTTTCCATGTTTCAAATCAAGGAACTAACCCATATTGCATGTAGGAATACATGCAGAAAGAGGAGTCCTTGGCTCAAGGTTTATTCCAGAGTTTCATTCACGTAACATTTACTTACTCCAGGCTAACCTTTTTCTAAGATAGTTGGCCAAATATGTGGAGGAAAATGCACGCAGTTCTGACCATTTCGAATCGAATCAAGGGTGCAGTACCTAACCCCGTCAAACTGAAAACAGCCTTTTTGATTTTTATCAGTGATAAATTCAGTCAATTCTGTACTTTTACTTGCATATGTCCTGAATTCCTAAGTTGTTTACAATTTAAGGCCACGACCACAATTATTTCAAGTCCAGTCACCAAATCCGGACAAAGTGACAGACGCTCTTGCTTAGCAAACGAAGATTATAGTTCATCGGCATTGATTGCCTTTTAAGGTCCATAAACCCTGCAATTCCATCTAATTCCAAATAAGTTCCTATATTGCACCAACAAACAAACAAACCATTCACGCATTTTTCTGCTTTCCCTTTCTGTGCTCAATGTTGATAAATGTCAGAAGCATAAAAAATCACAGCCGTACTTTCTCCCGAACACTGAACATACGGTTAGTGTTCTTTCTTCTACGTTATTCTATTTTATCTACGTTTTATCTATCCCCGTTGAGAAAATAACATCAATATCAACAGGAGAAATGTAACTAAAAGGCTGGTAAAGAACATATATTTCCGGTATGGGATCAGGTCAAATATACACAGAGCACTTAGACATATATCTAGATGGCTAACTTCAGAAATTGATAAATACTTGATAAGAAAGTGTATAAAGTATCTTTGACAGCTATCCAATGTTTCTTTTGACAGTTAACACATACGGAATCTCGTACTACACACATTCGAATTGCTTTGGATGGGGGGTTCTTCTGAGTAATATTCTTTCTCTGTCTTCTGCATGTAGCAGTAGCAGTCAGCAGTATTTCCAGGGGAGGAGGAAAAAAACTCAACAGATCATTTCATTTATTTCCAGAAAAATATTATTTCTCGATAGTTATCGAAAAGAACCTCAAGGAACCGAGGCAGAAGTTCCATAGAAAAACATAATAAGAATACGGTTAAGTCTTTGGAGATCTGGGACATTTTTCCCTCCAACTTTGGCTGACTTTTCCATTTCCTCTTCCTCGAACCTCACCCATTCCAGTTTGTGTTCTTTCCATTGAATTGTTTGTTCTGTGTTTCTTTAACCGATTAGATTCGCCTTTTTTTTTTTTATAAAAGGAAGGTTCTAGTAGTAAAAGGCTACGCCACGTTAAAAAAGCGTAGCTTATGTTATGTTGGGTTGGGTCGTATTGTGCGTGACATCGGGTGGCCGTTGGTAGTAAAATCTGTAAGGGATTCTTAGGTGGAAGGAAGAAGATAGGGATGACATATACCAAGATTTATCCCTCCTTACATTAAATTAGACCACAACTTATGAAAAAGTAATGCAATGTTTTTTTGTTATTTAAATATAGAACGACTTCTGGTGAAAGAATGGGCCAAACTGAGGTACGGAGTTTTTGAAGAGATTGGTTTCAGAGATGATCCAACCTACCCAATTTCTTACACCGAGGGTGGGGACCGGAAACTCACTTCTTGTACTAATAATCCACCTCTGGGAAATTGGTAAGAATTTTTTCTATTATTTATACCTTTTTTACATAGCAATTCATGCATATGGTCAATATATGGTCAATATATGGTTCTATGAACTTCCAACTGGTAGAAACTTTGAGTTTTCGGTTACTTTAAATCGATTGAGCATTAGCAAAATGTACTTTCAGACAATTTTCTTAACGCTGCGTAAAAATTGAAAGCGTTTACTATTAAATAAAATTCAAACATCGACGCAAAACCTTATAAAATCAGTTGCAAAAATGAGTTCCCAGTCTCTACAATTAAATATCCCAATTGTTCCTGCAATTTCACCCTTGACCTCGTTTCCCAAAGCCAGGCAGGTACGCACGCAGGTAATATGAAAGAATCCAAGTGCTAGCCAACCTCAGCCTAAGCTTTGCTCTCTCTCTCTCTATAATGACTGGAAGTTCGGCCTGGTCTAACGGGCAAACAAAGCTAAACTTTAATGGTATCTGGAGTGCCCCACCCACTCACCCTTTCAAACCGTCTTACCTTCATCCAAAGAATAAAACGAATGCTATACACTTCTAGAGAGAATCCCAACCCAACCCGGTCTCACACCTGCCCATCCCATCAATCTTTGCCGAGATGGTGATGATGATAATGACAGATTAGACTTAACTGAAGGTGACAAAAGAGCTCTGTGTAGTACAATACAAGCCGAACAAGAGCAATGACAGGTTTATTATTTCTTTGGACCTTCTTAGTCTTACTTTTGTTGTTTAGAATAACTACACGAGGAGTAGTGTTGGGTTTTAACTCTCCTTACAAACAACCAACCATTGTCCTTTACTCCTAACCTGTTTGTTGGCTTAGGAGGAACAATGCTTTCAAAGTTTAGCCGAAAAGTTTATGAAATGATGATGACCCTCCATAAAAGAATAAGGGTGCAATAATTATTGTAATAACAACCAACATTATTATTCTTTCTTTCTTTCTTCTGCCAAGGATCTACTACTAATTCTCTAAATCCATTTCCTGGAACGGCTTAGTGGTGGATTACCCTTTATATTTATTATCCTTCCTTGGGTTGAATAGATATGTCCGTGGATCACGGGTGATAATATATCTATATCCTGTTTATGTCGTTATGATAAACTAAATCGTTTTATTTAACTTTAACTATTCTTCCCAGTTCATAAAATCCTGGGTGATTACTCTGATAATTTTTCTTTTGAGTTTTACAATGCGAGAGAGAGAAAGAGAGAGAGATCGCAGTTATTTTGTCAAAGCGAAGAGTTTTATTTCTGCGTGGGATACGTTTTAAATTTATGCTCATTTGGCGACATTTTTTATAGTTTGGGTGATTCTTTAGTTGATACAGTTCAGTATTTTCCACGTAATGGAACATCGAATGCAAAATAATATTTTTCCACCAATATAAAATGAATATTATGTTTTGTCAACGAAAAATCTAGAGGACTTTCGTCAACTTTTCATACATTTTGAACTATCTGTATAGTTCCTCTTTCATCAACTTTTCATCGCACATAATTGGGTTTTTAGCGTGTTGTACTGTCAACTAGATATGGATGTTTAGTCAGAGCAAGAGTACATATTAATTCTTAACAAAAGCATGTTCCTCCTGACTAGCCGTAGTTGTTGCCAACCAAGGAAAGTGTCCTCTTCCTTGTTATCCGGCATGTACACTACCAACTTCCTAAAGAAGTGTGTAGGAGTATATTCCCAATTACAGTTCAGTTTAGCACCAACGAATCCTCCAGAGTCGCTGTTAATGTTTGTCAGTCCATAAGATGATGTACGTTTATTGTAAATAATTGTCATAAAGTTGACTTTTCCACAGACATGTATGCGTAGTCGTTATCGCTCTACTTCATAAACTTCCTGAAAGGTGTACCGAGTTCTGCCGATGTTATTTTAAAAGGAATATACTATCCAAAGTACTATCCAAATCCGATTACTTCATGAACGGTTCTTAATTAAAAACGACGTGTTTGAAAAGTATGCGTACAGACGTGGTTGGAAAGAACATTAAATTACCTAAATGTAGCGAATTATGTTTAATCTGAAAGTAAATTCTTTACCCCACAATATATTACAGAGATAGTTTCGCCATGCAATTTCCTTCGAAACACACGATTCTTCCTGACGAATAAACAAAATTTTCGATCCAAGTTTGTCCTGTGACTGGGTATAGTCTAGACAGTATTTGGTAGTAGATTAGTAATCCAAGTCCCTCTATTATTAAAACACAATCGCATGTTTCCCATAATGAAATAAAATATTCATGGAGTTGTCGTCAACAGTTTGTGCTAAGCGGACCAACCTTTATATCCTCTAGACCTTGGATTTGGAACTGTCCCTGCCTCGCTTTTAATATGTATGTATTTTTATGGGATATAATTTTAGCCAGCTAGTATAGAGGAGCTCAAAATATTAGTTCAATACATGTGAAATGAATGTAAGAACGACCGACCCAGATCAGCCGTATAGATAAGTTGTTGCTTTTCATAGTTCCAACAAAAGGGCCTCCAAAGAACAACTTATTAGACTAATGGCAATGGCACTACCAACCAGAAGAACTCTACAATTCCAACAAATACCCTTTCCAGTTATAATTTCCTCAGCCTCAAATCAAACTGTTACTCCCACCAACCAAATTAGTATTGAAGAGGGATTTTCCGCTAGCTCCGATATTCGAGAGTGGTAATGGGTGGCTCGAACTTATTGTTCAATTCCTCGTCCTTATCAGTTTACTATTTGGACAAAGTTAAGGTCGTGCATAGTAACATTTTAGTTATTTCAACAAGACCAGTTGGTGTAGATATTTCGTAGATATTTTTATTCATCATGGCTTTTTTACATGGATAGAAATGTAGCAGCCCTAAGAGGAAATAATAACTAGAAAAATTCATCAAAAGTTAGCAACTTATTTATACTAAAGCTTGAACCAATTAATTACCATTTTCTGGCAATTAATCGGCCTGAATTACTATAGCTCACGTTCTTGATCGTTCTGAGCGCTTTCTTGCGCAGGCTAAACTGCTTTAATCTTGATATGGTTTCAATTAGGGTATTTTGAGTTATAAAATTAAGCTAAAATCTTCAACTTTAGAAAAGCTGAAACTCAGGATATAGTTTTTTGCCGTTTTTATTGGAAGCTCATTCATAATTTTAGCCCAAAATCTACTTTGCTTAGTCTGCAGTGACAGCAGTCCCCATCTCCGATTTCAGTAATCTAAGTCCGCTTTTGTTAACTTTCCTCCAGGTAGAAAATAGGCTATTTTTCACCCGATCTTTAGAGCAGTTCTTTTCCTCTAAATCCGTTTCACAAAGAACCTACCAACTAATGCACCCATCATATCAGGCAGGGAGGTGTACTATCCTTTGCTTTGCTATTCTCAATGAGTGTATTATTTGCTAACTACTTCAAAAATAAACGTGATTCTCTTTCCCTACCCATTTCTTATCACAATCAGGTCGTCGTATATAGTTCAAGTAATGTACACACGGAAGTTTATGTTAACAGTAGAATACTTTGAAAGGAAACTCGATAGCTTTCTATTCATCCGATTCAAGGTTAAAAGGATCGTTTTAGCTGAAAGCAGTTATCGTTTAGTAAAACTACAAGAATCTCTCCCAAATCTTGAAATTGGGTCTATTTCCTTTTGTGAAATCTAAACTACTGTCAATAAAGCGTTTTTCAGTAAGTTGTAAAAACAAACCTGGGATATTTACATGTCTAAATCCGTAGAGAATTAAGTAATGAATCGTGTTGGAAATATTTCTAAAAGAAATTCCGTGTAGCTCTGATAAAGTAATATATTCTGCCACTCATTATATGACCATACAACAACGTACAAGATGTAAATAAGAACCAAACTACAGAAACAGAAATATAATAATAATTGGCTTTGTTATTTATTCCACCTAAAGGTCCTCAGGGTGCGATGGATCTTCTTCCTTGGGGAACAATGCAAGTTGCATCTTTAGTCTGAAAAGTAGTTCTCATGAGAATGATCGAATTACCTCATCCATCATGAGCCTTCCTGGTCTCAAAAATGTAGGATTGTTTTGTGATCATTCCAACCACAACGGACGAGCTCCAACAAAACAAAACTTCCTTTGTGAAGGGAAATCCACTTCAGACGTTATCTTTGGACATGCGGATTTCAAAAACTTGGTTTATCGGTAAGTAGCCCTCTCCTCACACTAACATTAACATCGCTTACTACCTAATTACAAATTGAGACGGGAAAAACACATACCTACCCTTCTTATCGGAGCAGACTGACTTTATATCAGAAACTTGCTACTTGGCTACAATTTATTGACCAAAATGCCCATGGACATGAACCAAAGCTAGCTTTTCTAGACCCCCAAAACCGACTTTAAGCTTTAATGTTTACCAGTGGAGGTGAAACATACATAATTTGCAAACTGCGAGTACACATTTAGCAGATCTTCCTAATAAAATTAGAGGGGAAGCTTGGATTCCTTATTCTAGAAATCAAATTCGGAACTCGTTAATTCTATCCTACCCCTCCTGATTTCCACTTAGGGTACTCTTTGCACTCCAAGCCTGTAAAAATTAACACCCCTCTCTCCCTGTGCATGTTATCATCAGAGTAACGGAGTCGTGGAAAAGGATCTATGTAATTGGATAAGGGATTTCCATTAAACGCTAACAAGGCAGGCTATGATGACTCAGATGAGATAAGAGCTTCCATCATCTTCATTGTCACCAACCAGCCCATTTGGTACGAGAATTAGTCGCCAAGGCCTAATGGACTCTAGTTAGACTCCAGCCTCCCCATTCCTGGATGACTAAACCTTATCCAGCCAACCCAACCGTTAATATGGCACATTACCTTTTATGATTTTAATTTCCTTGCAACTGTTACACTTTAAGGACTAAGACCACGAACAACAGGATCGGACAAAGGTTGCTGTCCCATTTCCCACCCGCAACCACTGGAAACAGGAAACAACCAACTTGTAAATGTTTAACCTCTCTTGGAATCAGTTATCACACGGAAGGATTATTAATAAAGTCAACAACAACTCAAAATAGCGACTGTATGCCTATAGCTGCAGTGGTAGTACGAACTTTGGGATATGGAAAGCCAACTTTGGCACTGTTGTACACATTATATAATGTAGTTTCCAGTTGCAATCCTGTAGTATTTGTTGAGCGTAAGTTAGGCTTTGAAATCAAACCACGGCACGGGAGATCAAGAGCTCTCAATTATTAACACCAGCCAGGAATGAAAACCCAATTTAGTTTATTTGGCTCCCATCGAAGTGAAATCTCAGTCTACAGAGACTATAAGCCCTCTCATCCTCATGCCGCAACATATTTTGTACAAAGGCTGTAGAAGTAGATACATCATGCAAACTCACATCGATTTTTTCCAGTGTGTAGTGTTAAAGCGTTACAGATGACGGATTAACAAGGATTGTGCGGGATTTCTGATCAATAATATGAGGTTTTTAAGCATTTTACAGAGCGTCTTCTATAATGCAGTTTCTTAAATTCAGAGGGCAGCTGAAACCTTGCAAACCTCTGGCGTAAGATGCTTAAAACCTCAGTGTACCTTTAAACCCCAACCTACACGCGAAGCCTAGGATTTAGTACACATAGTCCTAAGCATTTTAATTATCCTGAGTATACCCCACGTTTTGTTGTTGATATTCATGCTTTTTGCTTGTACTCGAACCCCGATTGAATTGACACCAAAGAGACACACCTTACACTATGAGTATGACATTCACTCTGAACATGTAATTTACCATCTATCTACGTTGACTATTCCAGTATCGTAATCTCTTTCTGAATTTCCTCACACTATAGTAAGCACACTGCATCATTCTAGGAGCTATACAAAACTAGTTAAGTGGTCTACTCCGATGACCACGTTCCCTTTCATCTCTAGCCCTCTTGGTGTACTTAAGGCCGCAATGAAATGTTAACTAGGTAGTTCTCTGCTACTCTAAAAAGGGAGACAACCTTTCCAGCTCCGTTTTTATGCATAGCTTCTATGATGATCTAACTTCTATCCATGCTAAGGTGAGTAGGTGAAAGGGTTTCACAGAGAGTGAAAGCAAAGGTCTGTCAAAGACCTGAGGTTAAAGTTGAAGTTGCATCATCTCTCCTCGTTCAGGGCTTGTTAAGGATTTAATTTATTTTATCCTGTTAACATTTATCTCTTTCATTAACCCTTAGTAGTTTAGTAGTAGAATGGCAGGTTGTTCTTTACTTGTGATTTATCTTGGTCCTTGTCGTGTGTGGCAGGTCAATGGATAATTGAATTAGGAATTTGTTAAGCAATTCTTGGGAAATTCTGTGAGGAAGTTGTCTCGCCATTTCCAACTAGGGAACAGTAGAGAGGTAGAGTTCTGCCAGGAGTAAATAGGGTGAAATTCAAAAGTGTATTTTGTCACTAATTTTAAACTACAACTATAGTATTCATGGCGTCCGTCCGAAGCCCGAGTAGTTGAATACTCTTGGGAAGAATAAACAGGCAATATTGGACACGACACGACACAGCTATTGCAATAATAACCCATCCTAACTTCTCTACCACAAAATGACTCGTCGTTGTACATTATTTAGTAAAGTTCCAGTGATGAAATTGTCCTGTCCTGGTGCGTGCGTATGTAGGTGGTTTGTGGTATGCTACTCCCTTCATTCATCCGTCGTCTTAGGCCTTTCCTTTGTCTTTATGGATGTTTATGCTACTAAATTTATACTCTGGCTAGCTGAATTGTTTAGAGAAATTGTGCATAATATATAGGGTGAAAGTGTAGACTACTAATTTTATCAATGAATAAATTGAATACCCAATTAGCAGACCTGAATTAAACTGGGTTTTTTAATTATTTAAAGTATTTCACATTCACTGACAACCATTGTTATTCTTCTTACCTGTAAATAAAACCAAGATGACATGGAAAGAGAACGCTGGATTTGAAAGAGAGTATTTTAGACAAAGGATTCGTTAATTTTTCAAGCATTTTCCATTTTAAAGTAAACCTTAGATGTCCTTTTTAAAGTTTAAATATGAAAATGAAGTATAATTTTGTTTTTCAGGTAAACTTTCTAGCTAAACTTTACTTTTATACGTACTGCGTACTTTTTGTTAGAACTGGATATGCCTATATATTACTTTATATTATTCCCATGAATAAACATCACAGTTTGTGTATACGTAAAAGTACAATCCGGAATGGAAACTCCTCTCATAGTTACTTAATAGCTACTTAAGGTTCTAATTTTAACTAAATCCCAAGCTAAATTCACAATACAGAGAGTAATACTCATAAAAATAATTATTATTTCAGTCTGGCTCATTTAAGAAGTTGTCTGTAGCTGGTGCTGGAAGTGTTGGCGGAATGAGTGTAAAGGTTCCAAGAAGTATTTACATAATTGTAGCCACTCTAGAAAAGATGCTAATGTAAAGTGCTAATTTCAAAAGATGTTTGTATTCATCTTATCTAAGCACTCTCAAGCCATCTCCTCCGTCTCAACAACCATTTTATGATTCTTCTCATCCACTTTAGAAAATAACGGGACTCTTTAAACACACACATCCTTCGTCAATTGCTCATACTTTCTTCCGATCCCTTTAGTTAAATAACAAAAGTTTCAATCCGTTGACTTCAGTCTGAACTTCTGAAGTTAGTTACGAAGAATGCATTAGATGAAGTCGCTTTGGTCTATAAACTTACTTTAGCAACATTAGTGAAATCCATATAATTTCAGTTCTCTTAACTTGCTAACTCTAATCTAAAATGCACATTTGAATCGCTAATTTTGTCACAAAAGGAAGTTTATCGTCTTCTACCGTACCTTACCAACTGTCTATCTATTTACTTTGGCCAACCCATTGTTTAAATGTAAATTTAACTACTGATAATTCAAGTTTAATGGTCCTGTCGTCGAGACTCTTTAGGTTTCCGTATCTGGAACTGCTTTCTCAAACGGAGGGGATTTTGGCTTATTGCTTAGCTTCAATATTAGCAGTTAGGGATCTGTATCAGGGTTTTACGGGTTTTGTATATAAATGTGACCTGGGATATTTATGAGCAGCAAAAGTCCATCGTATTTTATTCATTGGTTTCATTAAATTTTACATCAAGAAGGTAAAACCAACTAGAATACTATAGCATGGTTGAGTTTTCATTACCGTAAAGTCGCAAAAATTAGCCGCCCGTGTTAATTTATCCGCAAAAATCCTTCACATGTTAAACAGGGTAATACCTCCCATGTTAAAGATGCGTCAAAGTATCATTAGATTAACCGCGGCTAATTTTCGCGACTTGACTGTAATTGAAATATTAATTTAATTGTCCAGAAAATGCTTTGCATCTTGTCAGGTTTTGCATGAACTTTGAGAGAGCTACTTACTAAAACAACTACGATACGAACGAAGGGTATATTTGTACTCGGATTTATCTAGGTGGAACGTATTATTATTTGAGAGTAAATTATGTAGATACGTATAACTGCTTTTCTCGAACTAATTAAGAAACAAAGAGCTTCTGTAAGTGGAGCGTGGGTTAGATGTTACTATTCCTATTTTTCCACACTTCTCTAGAAGCAAATAAGCAACCAAAGATGACAAGAAAATCGCAATTTAAAACAGTATTTCCCATTTATATTGCAGTAGTAGAAAAATTAGAATTTAGTAGGTGATAATAATAAAATGCTGAGAAAATAGTCTCGTTAGGATACAAAAGTTAAATACAAAGTACGCAATAATCTATTCACTTCTTCCTCTCTTCTTCTTGTTCATTCTTTTTTATTCGGGAGTTGTATTAAAGTTAGTAAGTGGTTACATGCAAAGAATATAAGAGCTAAATGAGACCCATGCGCTAATGGTATTTAATAACTCGGGTTTTTGCGATGAGGGAACAAACTTTGTAAGACTTTTAACTCGAATAGCATTTAAACTTATGAATAACCATAACCGTCGGACATTTTAGCTTATTCTTCTGGGAAGACAAGAGCAGTTTGATGTAAAGGAAACCTAGGTATTTGTCTTTGAATGTTTTATTGATCTTTTCATTTCAAGTAGACCTTTCAATTCCCCCATAAACGTTTAACCATCTCTTGGTTATTTGTTTGACTAAATGGAAACATCTTAAAAGTGATATGATCCCAAAACTAAATAAACGTAGCAAACTCATATCTCTCCATTTTATGTAATTGGTAATAGCCCTACTTTTTCATTGGGACTACCCACCCACCCGCATGAATTCATTTTAAGTTGGAGTGCAGCGGAATGCGGAATTCTTGGGATTACTTTCCTCATGACATTTTTACGTCGTGGACAGAAGGAATTACCCAAAAAGCTAGGAAACAGTTCCCTCGTTCGCCCCCTACTTTGAGTTCCTATCTGACTTGTCCTAAATAATATGAGTTTATGTCCCTCTGTGTAAGATTCTTTGTTGAATTTCTCAGGGGATTGTGTCAAATAATTTTTGGACTTTTGGTGTTCTGGGACTGGTTGACTTAGAGCTTTCCAGTCTACACTGACAAACCCTCTGCTTTTTACCCTCTTGATCTTAAGCTCTAAAAGGGTCAGAGAAATCTAATCATATTGATACTTCACTTTTGTTTCTCTTTTCAAGGCATGATATGATGATAACCCTTGCCAATACTTTTTTCTCAATCCACCATAAATAAGCAGCACAAGGGGGACAAAATACTCTCAATCATCTACAGACTCTTTATATCTACTTTAATCCTAAATGTACACCTTATTCATGCGGATAATAATAGTAAAGCGGGTTATCCACAGCTTTATAAATATTCCTCCTTACAAAAACATAACGAGTAGAATTCGTCAAGTCTGAAGAACTTACTGCCTTACATGTCCATCTGTTCCTAACCGTTCTGGAATTACATTTTGTTGCAAATGTGTTTCTTTTTTTTAAAGAAAGCTCAAACCTCAAAATTTATAAATAGTAGGCGTGAAACGTCACAGCTAGAATCCCTTTTCTAAGAACCGATTGTCCACTATTATAATAATAAACCCAATATTAATCATACCATTCCTCACTCACTCACACCCACCCATGTTAACATGGATAACGAGCACATTTTTACCCGATTTACCCTCCGATCCTCACTCCCCAATATCAAAGATATCAGCTAAAACCCAGTTTCCAAAAAAGTGCACAAAAGTGCGTCATATGAACAGAGAAGGAAGGATGAAGCCAAATTACATAAAAGAATAAAGAAAGGCCAAGCGTAGCGTTAAAGCTTTTAGATACTAAACCCCATTAAGATCAAAGAACCCGTGTGATTCCTTAAAACCAGCTCCTTCATGGACCGTTTCTACGTTCTCGATATCTACCTATATTCTCATATATAAGACCCAATTCTGTTATACTGCCTGCTAAAATATCTATACAGATTTCTAAAAGGAAATATATAATCTCTTTCATTCAATGTATAGGTAGCTCTGAACTGCGTATCCCATTGTGAAGAATTGAAGACAATAAGATGAGAAAGACTGGGGCCCGGGGCGTGAATTAAAGCTTGACTTATTGAGCTTATGATTTCCTCTTCACAATGGAAATATAGAAGACTTGGTACTTCCAGTTGGGCCATGTATTGTATTCTATAAACTTAGCTAGCTTCAACTATATTCCTCCACAGGAACTAGAAGGGAGCCCAAGAAATTCGCAGAAATACCATTTTAGACTCTTTGGACCTGCATGGAAACTAGAACATATATTGTACTTTATTTCATTTTATTTTGCCTCACTTTACTTTTGACTCTTCCATTATTCTCTCAACTCCGTCCTGTCCTTCCTTCTTCCGTCTGTTTGTTCAAGATTATACTCTGCTTTCTTGGATATTACACCTATTTTACTCTATCTACGGAATAAACCTCAACTCTCTACAGAAATAGGGAACATCCCCTCAGGAACAGGCTACCTATGCTTCTTTCCTACTTTCAAACCTCTCTCTGTCGGATTGATATCCATACCCTTGGTTTTGTACCTACACCACCGTGAGCTTCAAATGTTGGCTTATGTTCCATAAGCGAATGATAACCGACCGACTTCAAAGCTTGATCAAGAAGTAGTGGATGTTTCATAAAGTTTTGTATGGTCTGTGGTTGAGGTAATGTATCACTTTTCTCCTCCATAAGGTCCTTAAGCAATACCTTACTTGGTGGAATAGGCTAGAATTCATTTCATTATGTGTCATTATATCATCAGTAGAAATTACATGAGGATCCTTATCCTTCCACTGCCCCCCATTACTCATCCTTAAGGTTCTCATAATGTCAAACACTTATGGTCTCTTTGGGTCACCAAACGTCCACAAACCCGGATATTTCTACAGTATCCTCAATCCTCAATGCATACAACACCCTTCCGCTTGTTTTTCCTTAATAAGATCCTTTCAGCTTTTATCATCAGGCTTCTTTATCGCAACAATAAAAATTCTTGGCCTTCCCGACAATTTCTGGCATTTCATTTTTCTTTACAAGAAAAAAACGAAAGTTAATTCCACTTTTGGACGAGGTGCCATGTGCTTTTAGTAGTTCTTGCGTAGATAGGCAGGTATACAGTTATTCTTAGGAAGATTTAAGCTTTAATCTGGAAAGGTCTGAAAAAGCACACCCACATTATTATTACACACCTTAACTTTGGCCAAATAAACGCTATTATCGTTAGAAGTGTTGAACAAGGACAGGGCACTCTTATGGAAGAAGGTTGACTTTGGAGTGGTTGGAATTATGGGATTATTTTAAAAGTTTTTATACTTTTTTTGGTACACAGGGAGCCGAACGTGGCAGTTCCACCGCCGGAATTCATCGTCAAACAAATCACAACGCCCAGATTTGTATTGTTGGTGGAGGAAACCGGAAACATGAATTTACGGGTAGGTATTATATTATTATATAATCAGATATTTCCCTATGACCCTTCTTCAACCGACCTGAGAGTGAGTGGTATAAATTATAAAATATTTAACTAAGCATAATCAAATATGAAGAAGCGTAAATGGACAAAGTTCATGCACGACGACGACCATAACTCTCTTTGAACTAGTGGAAGACTTTGCTGATATATCTAGTAGAGCCTGTTTGAATTTAGTTATTATTTCCTATGCATATCATAGTATGAATCTGACTGAATCCCATACCTTTTACACCTTTTGGTGTAGATCAAACACTTTCATTCTTTTCATCTCTCTCTCTGTATCATTGTATAATCGATTGGACACACGCATCAGATCCGGCCATTATAGTGTCAGTGCTTTGCTCGCTGTCGCTTTACATATCAACCGTTTCTTAGCAAGAGGGATGAAAAGACAGGAGAAATGGGATTTAAATACAAGGAAGTATCCTTGAACAAACCAACGGTTGGTTGCTACCCCTTCAGCCGGCCACTTTTTATACAGGACGAGGCCAAGTTTAGAGAAATATTTACAAGAAAATACGGCATTATTGTTATGATTTAATTCAACAATCCGAGATTAAATATATTCCATTCGATTCCAAAATATCCACACAAAACCATAGATTAGGGGATATAAATTATAAATATTAATTGGATTAATATATCCTATGAAAAAATATCTATCTATCCACCAAAGAATCATATTTTAATGAGGTAGTTGTAATAAAAGAATCAAAACATTCTTTTGATTCAAGCCAGCCAAGCTTGAGAAGCCAAGATTCTTGGAATGTTTACTGTTTCTAGAAATCTTGAGCTAAAAGTAACGTCAGAAATACAACATCGTTTTCTTACCATTTATTTTAAATTAAAAATTATTTGTTTGGATTTCCAAGTCTTTTTCTTGACAATTTGTTTATCTTAATTATTTTATTTTGTTGTACGAAACACGCCATTGCATTCCCAGTTATGCCAGACATGAACATACTACTAGTTCAAGCAATAGGATATTAATATAAGCTAGGTAATACTGTATAACTAATAACTCACAGAAAATTACATTTTTAACATGAAACGTTCACAATTAATTAAATCCAGCCGTACACGCTAGAAATCTTTCCGTTGTCCAACTTCAGGCTCATTATTCGTGAAACGGATTGGCACCTACTTTACTTTATGGGAAAATATCACATAATAATCCCTTGTTCAGATAAATCTCAATACAAATGTCACACACAAGAAAGGATTTCAGCAACTTTTTTTTTATTTTTCGTTATAAATTATGCCTATATACTTTCGTACATTATTATCATCAAATCGAATTGTAGCATTTACTTATCCGCAATTGGCATATTTTGATTTTATTTCTGCCGTTGTCCTGCTCAGTTGAATGCCTATATACGACATAATGTAGTTTTTAACCGAATCCAGTCTACCTTACAGGAGTATGAACTTGAACTTTTAACTTTCCCTTTATCAACGGGTCATTACTGGATTCAACTAAATCTTATAAATGGGCGTTGGTTCAGGGACAGAATTTATCTATAAATATCTCTAACGAGATGATATTATCTCCTGAGGATTAACTCATGCCAATAACTAAACTCACCTAGGTTATAACTAAATTCATCCTTACAATTTTATAACAAGGTTCAACCATCCTACACTTCCCTTTTGAAACTATTTGGAAGAATAACTTTCAATAACTAACCAAATAATAATAACTGTAAACCCAAGATTTTTGGACACTAATAGTAACGAAGATTTTAACGAAGTTACTATTAGTGTCCAAAAATCTTGCTGTAAACCTTTGTGAAAGTTTCATGATATTTACTTTTACTTTTTTTCCATTCAGGACGTGTGGAAATTTCTGAAGCTGGCAATCCGAAAGTTAATAAAGTACGATTTGCCGACCGGAACTCAAATCGGGTTCATAACATTCAGCCCAAGTGATGTGAAAACATTGTCAAATATGACTTCTCTCCAAACTCTTACTGTAAGACGGGCATTGGCGGATAAATTGCCAAACTACCCTAGTGTGGATAATGGAGCTAATATATCTATTCGACGTGGAATAATTCACGCTGTTGAGGTAAATAAATATAATTCTAAAAAGAGCTTTTTATACTGACCCAACAAAGCGTTGTTATGTAATGTACAAATACAGGTAGGTATAGTGCTTATTGAAGCGGTTTGAGGGATGGCGTGCGTGGTGTAATATTTCTAAGCAACCATACACCAATTAGCGAAGATATTGCATTCTAGTAATGCAATGCGGTACTGTGGCTTTTACCTGGTCAAGTGTTATATCCGATAAATGAATGAACTATCTTTAGCCTGGAAAACTCTCCAGTTCCAGTCCCTTTTGGATTCTTTTAATTTCCTTTCATGATATACCAAATCCCACACAACATCCCCTACTTTCTACATAATATCTCGACTTCTTTGCGTAGGCTGAAGCTGACGTGCCAAATTTCAGGAAAGATTAGTTGCAATTATTAGATTACTATGGAAAAAGCAGGAAACTTTATAGATGGAATGTAGTGCAGGGGACTTTCATAAGGGTTTTAAGCAGCTAAGTTGGTTTTTCAGTTCCATTGATCATCAAATTACTTCTGGAAGCATAATTAATAAAATATAAAAAAAAGAGAAAGATCCCTACCTATTTTATTTAGTTCTACGAAAGGAGCATATAGTTTTACGCATTATTAGAAGAATTTAGTCTACATTAAAAAAGCTTCTTTTCGATAGACAGACTAGGACCGACAGGAAAAAGCGGATGGACTTAATCTCATGAGATGTAACTTAATCTTTGGTGTAATAAACAGCAAATCTTTCTATTGACTTTTGTACTTTCTCTCTTTCGTCTATTATATAAATGGCCTCTTCTTTACTACCTGTCTAGCCTCCTCCTTTCCCTCCATTCAATCCAACTTGTTCCAATTTCACTTACTTTTGTCTTATTTCCAACTAAACCAAATCACCATTGATTCTCTCACTCCTACCACCCCCACTCCTGCTCCTAGTTCTGCTATTTCCTCCAGACTAGAATTTCTAGAGTATTTTGCCCTATTTTTTCTTGATTAAAATCTCTATGTGGTCTATATGGGTGATTAGTAAATGACACGAGTTGGAAACTCAGCCCATCCAACCCAACAATTTCCACCCATCTCAATTTATCTACGAGACAAATACTCTATCGGAATCTAGTCCTTGATTAACTTTGTCTAATTATGGCTTTCCTTACATTCGCCAATAATATTGAGAATCCCCTTAAAACTTCAAATAGCTGCCCAGGCTTTAAATAAGCAAACACATGATGCAGCTTTTTCTTAGTTCTTGTATCTAGGCCAAGGGCTCTACCTTCTTGCTAAATTCTTCTATCTTGACTTGGCAACCCTTTTGCTGGGCTTCAAGTTCTCAAAATATCATTTACAGCCGCCCCCATGCTACATTAAAGATTTAGGGTAACAAGACGCAGCAGGATTAACATCCTGTTTTATTGTGTGATGTAATAACAATAATATAAAGAAACAGTGCCCAAAGGTTTTATTTGATTTCGGTGTATTTCAGATGCTCAAGAGAAATCAACAAAGGGCAGCCGGCTCAGTGATTATCCTTGTGAGTCAAGGAACTGTTTCAAGTCCAGATTTGGAAGCCTCCTTAGATCTTCTTCGGGAGGAAGGTGTCACGTTGGCTGCTGTCGAGTATCCCTCCTTAAGTAACCTAAATTGTCTCAAAATAATAATAATAACATGATTTACTATAAAAGGTCATGCGGGTACTCCTTCCTATAGCCGTAGGCATGTACAAGTATCCTGTGTAGTACGTGTATTTAGTCAAGTAGTCATTCACGGTTCTTGATATTGAGGAAGTGAGATTTTCCTCCAGGCTTCAAGGGATCTTTATCCTCATCTCAATTAATTCACTCTAAACGTCGTTCCAACTAAATTGCCACTAAAGCTAAAGCAAGGAAGGAAGTTGGCTAAATTAGAGACCGACCTACAAAGAGCTGGGACAAATAAGTATGCATGGAGAAACCTGAGGGGAAATCCAATTCTATCCCACGCTCAGTTCATTTCGCAACAAGAGAAAATATACAACTTAACAAGATATACAACAACTATGACCTAAGAAACTGATCTTAGAGTATTTAATCCCTCCGCAATAGTTGCCCGATTTACCGTAGATCCTTCTAATAGAAGCATGCTTAACCGTACAACCCTAAATTAATGGCACCCCCTATTTCATACCCGTACCACCATCATTTTCGATCATTCTTTGTTTAATTTCAAGGTACAATTTATCTCCCAAAAAATCCTCAGAATTGAATAATGTAATTTCGGAAATGAGCCTTGAAATCTCCATAATTTCTGTAGATGTAATTTAATACTAACCCGGTCTATAATACGGAAATTATACACAAGCACGGATTTGGTTTTGTGGAAGAAGATGAACTTTGTCGTGATTCAGGGGATTTTGTCTTAAATCGTCGCTCGCTGGCTGCATGATAGAATTCTGTTAAATAGGAGTGTGGTGGCCCGTTAGAACTTCAGCCTCTTCCATATATTTTTTAGACAGGGAAATCACCTGTAATGGCCCAAGTCAATTTCAAATTAATTTATTTCCAATCAATGCTGTGGTTATTGCTTCTTGTCTATAATTTTAAGGATTTGCTTATCAAGATACGGAGACTCCTTCTTGGGTAAGCCGGTAAGGTAGGTGAGAAATCGTGTAGTTTATGGAAAATTAATTGAAACTTTGACTTAGATGTTGGTCTTTGTGGTTGTGAGTCGTTTAAATGCTTATCCCTTACTGGGATAGTTCGATCAATAAATAATTACAGTGTAGTACGTTATCCTCTTGGGTTTGTGGAATAAAATGAGATTGGATGGAACTCGTTGGTAGAGAACGGCCGAAGAGCATGAAATTAGCTACTTGAACGATGCAGCTTTATTACTTTTGTTATACAAAATAATTAATTGGGCGGTTTCCAAAGCTAAACGTCCTACAGAATAAGTTATTCCGTATATCCACTACGTTAATGCAGCCGCGTATCATCCTATCCTTCACTCCCACATGGGCTATCCTTTCTCCATGCTAAATTCGTTTCAAAGTATATTTTTTCTTGCAGTAGCCAAATGTACGCGGAATTTGTGCTCATTTTAGGGAGAAACTGCAAGAATGTTGCAGTTGCAGTAAACCGTTTGTATTTTATCCAGAAAGTAGGAAAGCGTTTAACAGTTTCCGGTGGTAAATTGCCGAGCATAAATTGTATTGTAGTATGGACGGGTTAAAGTATGAGGTTTTGAAGTACCGTATTTCCGAAAATTACTCCCCCCCTAAATTACTCCCCTCTGGAAGAAAATCCCCCTATCCTTTCCATGTTAAAAGTTTTTTTAATTTTTGCTTTGAAAATTAACTCCCCCGGGGAATTAATTTCCGGAAATACGGTATATATCTTCCATAAGGACGCCAACCCATCGGCCTTGCTATGTAATTGACAAAAAACCTTAACCCAAGGTATTTGCTGACCTCCGAACTTGCATAATAAATTCTCCAATGAATTTCCCAGCCATACTACTGCAGCCCGTGTCCGTTTGTTATGCTAATCTGCATTTACCCTGCTAATGGCTTTTTTGGCTTTGGCGTCACATAAATTACTCGTGGAACCCTTCAAAGCATAGCAAAGAAGTCAATCTTCGGATCCTTTTGGTTTCCTAATAAAATGTATGCAGCTGGTTGAAATTAAATGGAGTAATCTACTTTCTCCAAGTCCACAGTTACAGTGCCGTAAAAGGGCCAATTTAAAACTATCAAGTTCCTCTAACCCATGCAGCTTTACAGATTAAACTTAAATATGTTCCGTATGGAACAAAGATACAGACTGAAGTGAGAATTAGCTTCTTGAGAAAGATCACAACCCAATAATGGCTTTGGTAACTGGTAAGGTACTTAATCCTTTTTGTCTGGCATCTTTAGTAAGTATTAGAAGGGATCTGGTAGCATTACAAGACAACGGCCCTAATACCCCATCCATGATCAGACATAACATGATAGAAGAAGGGATAGTAGGAGAATGTGCGATGGTGGGTGAAAGTTGGTTGGTTTTGGGCTACTATAGTTTATAGTTTAGTGTCTCACTGGAAAGGATTTATTATTTGGAAGCGGACAGGGATGGAAGAAGTATGGTTCACTAAAGGTTAAAAAATACGCTCTGGTCCACCAACAGATCTTAGCTGTCTGAAAGGCACAAGTGCAATAGCACGGATTAAAGAATGAACCACAGAGTTCATTTTATCCTCTTTAACTGGGCATAAAGGGTAGGGTCTTCATCTTATCAAATGGAACTCTTCCCTGGATCCAGCATCATCTGCCAAAACAGGGCCTTTGCTATCTGCTGCTACGTTCTATCTGCCTCATAGTGAAAGCGCATTACCGCCCACTATGGATACAGGATGACGGATATGATACAATGATGATGGCTCAAAACTCAAAATATAATTCCCTTAATTACAAAATTCCATGGAACTAGGAAAGCTATAAAACTCCCTCGCTAGCCCAATGTAACATTTTACTTGATTAGGTAACAGAATGGTAACAATAGAAGGCTTTTCTGTTGTTGGAATGGCTTCAAAATCACTACGCTAAATTACTCGAACAGAGGTCTCGGCTGCTTTTAAAGTGTTGATCTCTTTAAAGGCCACATTTAAGGTATGGCGAATCGCGTTATTTATTGGAAGTGTTAAAAGAGGGCTACTATTTAAAGAAGTTCGTTATTCTAAAAACACAGTTATTTACTTAGCCCAGCGTAGCAACTTTAAATCCTCAGTCCGCATTTAAAAGACAAGAAAATCTCAAAATGCATCCGGATCACTTAATAATTTGCTCTGATAAATGAAATAGTTTGAAGCAAATAATTCCCTATTTGATACAACAAGTCACGCTCTCCCTTTCTATTGATGTGGATTTATTTCCATAAAACAACAGTGAACGTTTTGCTTTCCCAGTTGCTAAACCACCAAGCTGGTATTCCCAACTAAATCCCCATTTCTCACACTACTACTACTACTAGACGCTCTAACTGTAATTAATTTAAGCATCGTATATTTTATTAAAAGAATCAATAAATACGTTCTAACTTTCTCTCAGTCCTACTATTGATAGAAGAAGCAACATGAAAAATATATTGCAGCCACAAAACCGGCTCTGTAGCGTCAACCGTGCAATAGCAAACAACTGATTCATCGATGCAGGCAAAGGTTGGGCTAGTCTTGCTCGATGGACATGCTTTGCAATCATTTTTCAGACAGGAGGCCACTTATTACTCCATCCCAGTATGTATTCTCTAGTAGTAAAATAAATAGTAGCAATCTGCAAGTCATTCCAGCAGAATTCTCCCCAATTTATACTTTAAATGGAAAAACTATATCCATATGCAGAAAGAGCTAATCTTCTCCATGTTCAAAATCACCTCTTACTCTTTTTTTCTCGTACGAAACTGCTTTCTAAACTTGGTGTGATCTTGTTAAAAAAAATCTGCCGACATGGAAAGTAAGATTTGCTAAACTCTGAGCTATAATAATAAGGTATGCTAGTTATTTCTTGTAGTAGGATATTTGGCAAGGTGACTGGGAATGCAAGGGTACAAATAAAGTAAACCACTTTCTCTCAACTTTCTCCCTCTTTTTCTGTTGGTAATAAGAAATAAATGTGCAAAGTTTTGCCAATATATTATCCTCAGAGCAAAAGCAGCCTTATTTCTCTTCTTTCTTGGAAAATGTTCTCATACTGTATTAAAATACCTCCTTGGATTGGATTTTTCCAAGGAACATACAGCATAAACTACTTAGGTCTAGTTTCCGCTGGATGATATTACTACATCCACCAGCAGATTTACACTTCTGTACAACCAAAATGGAGCTTTAGTCTGCTTTTTATCGAGGCTGTACAAGGGATTAGTAGAAAGGTATAGATAAGTGTGGGTAGCCGGCAGAGGTGAAAGTTCTGCCACTTATTTTAGGTCAAGTACCCTAAAACTAAACATTCCTCGCCTCGTGCGTTTTCTCTTATACCCTGGATTCTTAGAGGAGGCACGGCCCAACGATTATGACCTTGTCTAAATTTAAAATATAGTAGGGGCTGTTGCAGTGTTAAGGAGGGGGCTTTAACCTAAAGCCTTTCTTGGGGTCAATAGGTCGAAAATCGATGAAAAGTTTACATGATTTTATACTTAGGAAGTTTAAAATTCCTTTGAATCCCTTTCTACTTGCTCATTCTTGTCAGTCAGTCACTCAGCGTCAGCACTCAGCAGTATCATTGCGGTAGGGGGATTTGCCCATGTAATAAACGTATATTTAGGTAACTAAAACGTAACAAAACGACAGACAGGGAGCTTTCCTTTTAGTTGGGCATGAGTTTTCTGGGATGAAATTCAGCAAACCGGATTCGGATTTGGGTTGGCTAATAAAAAAAACCTCTATTTTTCTGTAAACATAACCTATAAACTTTTCTCGTAAGAGTGAGAGTGACTGGTTTCAGTAGTAGGAAGGAGTAACATATTGTGGAGAAATGAACCGGCAGTTAGGTATGGATTGAAGCAAAGTTATCACAGGTCTTGGACTTTTGTATTTAGTCATAAGATGATAAAAATACGGTATAGGAGAAAAGAAAAGATTCAGACTTTGAGGAAAATTAGATTGAATTGGTTCAACCCATTTTTTATACTTTGGTAAATGTGAAAGTGTCCAGAATATAAGTAAATGTTGCTTTTTTTGAAAGAAAAACTTGGTATATTGGCAAATACACCCATTCATGAGAATATGTTATCCCTATTGTATGTATATTCCTTAGAGGATGTAACTATAGACCTGTAAAATGTTGTATGGTTAAGTTAGTTGTGTGGGTCGTTGGTGATAAATCGTTATATCCTGAACGAGCGTACAAAAAGATTCAATTATTGGATTACGGTTGTTGTATTGCAGGAGACGGGAAAATAGCCTTGCTCGCCGAAGGGACTAATGGACCACATTTTGCGATTCGGGAGACTGGAGTTGGCCCTACGACTCACATGTCAACCTTCATCCAACTTATCAATGCCCTCATGACTATTCAGCGCTACTTTACAGAGGATCTGGCACCCACTTGGCCCGTTCTGGTAACCAAACTCTAACCCTTTCTTCTTCTCGATATTTATTTACTATTTCCTATCTCTCCTTATTTCTATACAGAACAAAGGGATATCTAACACATTTCCTATTTTCTGATTCAATCAGATTATCCCACAAGTTTCACTTTGGCCTAGAACGCATATAAATCATTGACCAAATTTTATTTATAATTTTGCCATTCATTCATTTCCAACGCGTCTCTGGCAGATTATTACAGTTCGGAGTTGGAGGATTTATGTGGTCTTTAGTTTCATTGCTGTACCACTTTACTTCGTCGCCTACCAACATCACCGTACTGTGCCTGACTAATGGCTCCTACCCTTGTTTTCTCAAACTCAAAATGGAACAATCCTATTAATCTTACGTGTCTATCATTATGGCTATTTTGTTTTGTTTTATTTCCCAGTTTCGACTACCTATCAGACGACTACTGTGTGATTCCTTTCTGCAACTTTTTAAAATAAGTGCTTGACTTTTTTATAATGCAGCACATTTGCTGTAAAAGACAGGAATGCAAGTCTTGTGTACAAATATACCTACTTCTTTCCTTCCTACCTTTTGGGGTTTTGAGGATTTGTTACTGTGTAAGGTATATCTTAATTTTATGGGTAGACGCTAAGGGTTTTTTTAAGAAATATGGGCATGGTTTTTAGACTTTAAAAAAACTGAATGAGTAGAGACCATTGTTAACATTAAATAAAACCCAGTAAGAATATATCCTGTCCTGTCGTCTACAGTTGTATGCGTGTCCGACAGTCACTGCTCCATTGCATTTACAGTAATAGCATAAAGGAATATTTATGTCTTCCTACATTTTATCAATCATAGATTACATGCCATTTTGTATGGGTTAGTAAGTTAAAATGGTTACTGAAACCAGCAGCACTTTGCTACAGAGTACATTGAACATCATTGCAATATAGGATTTTGATTTGATAAACGGCATAAATGCGGTAATGAGGTGAGAAAAGCTGTTATGGATAAACGTGAATTTATTGCTTGTCCAAGTCATCCTCGCATTGTCCTTTTGCACTTAAAACGACCAAGATTTCACGGTCCACATTCTTTCTGTAACAAATCAGACAATAGTATTGGAAACAATAGTTTAGTTCAAGAATAGAGATTAGGTAAAAGGATTGACCAATGATGAAAAGCTAAACTTTCTATCTCGATGAAAAATTACAGGAAAGTTGACACTTTGCAAATTTCAAATGGGGATTTGAATAAAAAAAACACGCTGTGCTCTAGTTTTTTTTAAAGACAAGTATTCTTTCCATCGTCTTTGTTGAGTTTTTAATCTATCCCTTGAGGAAGATTTGAAGTTGATGTTTTTAAATAATTTGTCAATATAAGCTGTAAAGTTACGGATAAGTAGAACAAATACATTGACACGGATTTTGAAACGCAAAACTAGGGAGCAAAAGTTTTTTTACAGTAACTCCAATTATTGTGTAATCTGTGTGTAATTTAATAGCCAGATTCTTCCAAGAATGTAAGTGATCTTGGCAGAGTGTGATTAGTGTGGGTAGCTCTCTATTAAAGTAATTATTAGTGTGTCCAATAGCCAAGTTGAAGGAAGGGTTCTGAGCTGTTCTTAGCAAAAGCAAAAACATTAGATATATCTAGAGCCATAATGAGATCGTTAAAATAGAGTAAAAACCAAACTGTTGTTAGTTATTTGGCCACTGGGATAATGAAGATGTTATGTGCAAGAAAAAGGGATTGTGTACTACTCCGCAGTAGCGTTGCATAAAAGGTGTCTGGACTGCAGGTTGAGATTTATTTTCTGTCTGGGTTTGAGAACTGAATTATAACCTTAGCTAGAACTTGGAATTGTTAGACATTCCAGGCATAAAAATAAAAATATTCTCTTTGTTTTATTTCGTAAGTAAAACACTAAAATTAAATGTACATATCTTACCAGTTTCAAGTTGAGCTAGGGAAATATTTTATTCAGAATAAAAAATGATAAATGATATATCTGGACAATTATGATATTTATTATTTCAATGATCGGAGGAACGAGCCAAGCAGTTGATCCAAATACTTACTGGTGGCAGTGGTGGTGCAAAAGGTTCTGTATAATCCTGTTCAAAAACCAGGATTCAAGGGGTCTTGAACTTACCACTTTTACAGTTAATGAATTGGATTCAACTACCCATAGTTCAAATAATACCAAGATGTAATTATATTAAGAGCTGTTCCTCTTTCACCAGCTTCAAAACCTTGCTACTTAACCAACATTTACTAACAACGCGAATCCTGACTTAAAACTTCACTACTTTTATTAATTTTTTTAAACTCTTGTTTACTAAATACATATAGTAATATTGCTGGTAGGGTCTTTGGATGTAAACCAGCGTTGTTGACTTCGTTATTCCTTTGACAATAAAGGATTATTATATGTTTCAGTTCAGTTCAGTTCAGTTTAATGATTTATTGGAGTGACAATAATGATATAGAATATGCAATACAGTCATATTTATCTCAATATCAGGTCACGTAAAATGCAATGCGTAAAGTATAAGGAAAATAATAATTTAGTTACTGCATCCGTCGTAGAATCTACAATGTGTAAGTTGCTCTTATTCTCAAACGAACAATTAGGCCTACTGGCTAGCAGAGCTTGACAGGGAAGGTAATAATTCAGATAAAGGGATTTTAATATCTATTTATGACTAACTCGTAAAGAGACATCGTAAAATGAATAAATAATGACGGTACAAAGTTGTCTTTTATGTTTAATCGTCACAGACATCTTCACAATTTTTACGGTTGGGTGTTATTATAGTGTCGTGTTGTTAAGAAATGTGGCCAACACGGGTACAAATATGCCGTTGCAGTTAACAAAACCCATATTGCTCCCAGTACCCGGGCGCCGTGATAAGTAAATAAGAATGGCAATACCCACCAATAGTAGTAAATCCTACAGAATAACCCCTTTATCTTTCCTATATTGAGATAATTAGACTGAGGATGAAACCTGAGTATGTTTCTTAATTCCAGCTCCACGAAGCAGAGTACAAAGGGGACAGTCGGGCAGTGATCCAGGCAAATTTTTCTGTGGAAGCCTCCTCATCTCAAAGCCCAGCCGAGTTTTTCATCTACACGGCTAACCCGAACGATCCCAAGATCAACAGTGTTGAGCTGACTAGTCCTAATGGAGCAAAGTACACAACCCAACTTTCCGATCTTCACGATATCAACGTTATCAAGATAGATGCCGTGATAAATGAAGTATGTGATCTTATTTGTAATTCATTTTATCCCTCTCTTTCTTTCTCTTTGACGCTTTTAGCTTTCTCAGCTACTTTACTTACCGCTTCAAGAGTTGGGTAAATAATGCTCATTTGTATCCCGTTAGAAGCCTGACTGAGTCTTACATCTCTTATAGTATCCTATATCCCGAACGAAGGGTTAATTAGGCTTTCTGGTTACACCTAAATCATCCTTCAATCCGAACCTTACTATTACTCGGTAAAGTAAAGCCGTCCAAGCAGAAAAAAAAGTACATTTAAGTTAAATGTGTGCTTGCAGCAAGACTCTCTTCGTATTTACTTCGTCTTCATCCAAATTTACTTTTAATAAATACCGAATATTACCGTATTTCCGGAAAATACTCCCCCGGGGGAGTTAATTTTCAAAGCAAAAATTGATAAAACTTTTAACATGGGGAAGATAGGGAAATATTTTTTCGAGGGGGGAGTAATTTAGGGGGGAGTTATTTCCAGAAATACGGTAATTAAAATTTGTTTTTAAAATATTCTTAGCCATTTCAGCATCTAATGTTTCCGATTAATTTTCCGTTTTAATTCGTCCCCCGGAATAATTCTCCCCCACCTTTCCATGTTAAACGTCCTATCTTGTCCATGCTAATAGCATTTCTGATTTTTCATTGGAAGTAATAAAGCCCCAGGAGAATTATAACGGGAAATACATTGATGAGATCATACCTTATTGTACTCTGAGAGTTTTTGAGAATGCAGGTTATCATTAACTTTGAACTTGGTCCAGCTATAGTTTCTGGTACCAGAGAGTGTGTCAATTAATTGTACGCATTTGATCAAACAAACCCCGTGCTAGTAAAATAATTCAACTGCCTGTAGCATAGAGCTTGTAGGAATCGATATTGCTTTAAAATGGATTGGAAACATTGGATTAGGTATAAGATGTGTAGAGTAAATCCTTTACCAGAACCCTGCTTTCATTCATGTGTAAAGAACTTCCGGTAGCAGTAAAATATAAGGAAATCAGCCCAAAAGGAAAACTTCACTAGAGATCATGAGAATGTTTAAAAGTATTGTGAGGCTTTATCCGTTTCACAGGTTTTTGTATTCCTGTACTTTGACTTTCCGGCTTTCACATAGCCATTAGAAATAACATAAGTTAGTTTCCCCTCTATCTAGCCGCATCTCTATCGGATAAGCCCCCAGAGGAGGAAGTTCTATGTACACATTTCACATGTGCTATGACCACACAATGCCAAGTAGGTTTATGTTATTGGGAGCAGAATAATGTGGAAGTCAAAAGAGAGAAAGTGTGAAAAAGCGGATAAAGTTCCTTTTTCAAGCTCAGGGTTCTCTGTCTACGGACTAATGGAGAAATCAGATCTGACATTTGTAAAGAACTCCTCTGGGCTTCAACTTCTATCCAACTACTTTCCTTCCACCACCATTTTTCACATCTTTATTTTTATACATGGAACATAAGGTGGTACTTCAAAAGACGGCATTAATGTACCCCCCCCCCTCCTTATTATATATAATTGTAACGGTAGTTTGAACAACTACTACTCCTTCCCATTCTATTTGACAATAGGAAATGCTTGCAAAGATGAGAACTTTAGTTTACTCACAACTATCATCTTCATGTTTCATTGAAGAAACCAAACCAATAAATTCCTAGAATACTTCTAATAAAAGAACCCACTAAGATGACTGCAACATTTTCATCCTCTTGATTAATCAAATTATCTTTGTAGATACTTGTCCCCATTCGTTTATTACATTTTCATCAGCCTTTCCCATTTGTATCTCTGAACCAAGTAATTATACAAGCGACCAATAAAACACACTTGGTCTCCTTGTTGCTCTTCTATTTTCTAGAAACCCTTCCCCAAAGAAAAACATGCAATATCGATTATCAAAAAAAGCCAGCTCGAAGCGGCAATTTACTCATTTCTCTGCTCTAGTTTCGTTGAGTTGTAACTTGGTTTCGACCGTAGATCATATTCCGTTTGTGTTTTTTTGCAGCAAATTCTAAATGTTTTATCCCACTTGAGTGTTGATACAACACAAGAGACGCTGTTGGAAATTAATGTCAACTTATGTCGTCAGCTTTGAATGTTTACGATTCAATTAGTAAAAGGCGTCCTAAGTACTCGGACCAGTAAAAAGCCAACCTCTCTTCACTCACTCAGTAACAAAAAAGGGCTAGATAGATTATTCCATAACAAAACTACCAATATAAAATGAGGTCATACAACAAGTATTTGCAACATAGACCCTTGAGAACCCTATCTCTGCATGGAAAGCTGTTAAATAAAGGCTAAAGGCCCATTTGTAGATATAACGGGGAAAGACATATGAGCCAGCACCATTTCCTCAGACAGAGCTTTCAATTTGTGCCTAGATTTATGCGAATTTCTTGCCGATTTGCACGTTCGTTTGCAGGAACAGCAACTCAGCTTCTGTTTACTTATCGTCTCTTCCAAAACTTAAATCTTTCACGGTAAACATAGGAAGACGAAGCCTTTTGTACTTTCTCTTTTCCTTCTACTCGTACGGCTGGAAGATTTTCTATTACAAATTGCAACACTAATATTTTACACATGATAACACAATAACACAACCGTCACCCTCGATAGAGCAGCACAAGAATTGGGGACTACTAGAGTGATGTGATGGCATGTTTGCATACTCGTCTTCTACACGATCTCTTCCAAATGCCACAATTTCGAAAAACATTTAGGTCTTTAGCTTTCCTAAATGGCCCAGTATAACCCTAAAATTCACCCTGTGACCTCAAGAAATCCTTCGGAGTTTAGTAAAACCCAAGCCCAGGCTGAATTTCAGGGATAGCAAAATAGTCCTTGATTTCTACAAAATAAAACTGGGGTTGAATTCTTAATGCTGTTGATGGTTTAAAATCTATAGGTTAAAAAATACCCGGTTCTCAATCCTATTGTTGGTTGCGCAAATACAGGCGAATCTATTTGTACTTTCACACTTTCACCTGCTTAACGCGGCTAAGATACTGAGTTTGTTTAGTACTGTTGACAACAAAAGGGAGATAAGAATAAGAAAGTAATTCGGTATGTTTAGTAAAATGAAAACCTATGAAGCGATCACATCGCATTTATATTTTATACACATACACATCCTTGGCATCAGCAAAAATAAATGATCCACACCATTACCAGTGAAAGCAGAAGCCGCAGTGGCAGACAGATCCATAATGCGAAAAGATGGTCGAGATGAATGCATACTGTTTTCGATAAGTTGCTCAAATATATCTAAATATGCTGAGAAATATCACAGCCAAAGGCCCTGCTACGGTACAGTCTGCCGTAGACAACGCTGCTGCTGCTGCTGCTACGCTTACATTAACCTAATGGCAAAACTCAACACATATCTGTCCAAATATTATATTTTTCGCAGTGTTTTGTCCTCAAGAACGCAGCACTTAAGATTATGAAATTATGGTACCCCTGACTGAGAACCGATTGGTCCGTATTTTTACTTTTTGCTCAGAAATACTGTTAGCTGATTTTCACCGGGTATAGCTAAACCCATAGGCTGGTTTTTAGCCCATTCTAGGGCTATAGGGATTGCCGTGTCCGTCTGTCTGTCTAGACCCCTAGAATGGGCTCTGCTAGCTGCACCCGGAGTTTTACTTACAATTTTAACGAAATTTCCCACAAGAATGTAGTTGTTGCAATTTTGGAGATGGATTTTAACAAGACTACTATTTGAAATCTGCTATTAAAGGGACGCTTGCTACCGCAATGAAGCATGCTAGATGCTTTGGCTGTTAAGATTTATTACACTTGCATTATTTGTCTTTCTTTCTGACCTGACAATGCTGAAACATTTATAGTAGTCCTTGAGTCGAGAAATGTTGCAGATCTGATATCTGTTGTATTCGAGAACTGAACATTTTTTTGTTTTTTTTTTTGCAGCCTGGAGTTTGGAAATACCAGATAGAGAGGTTAGCGGACAGTCATCAATCTCATTTCATCCATGTAGTGACGAAAACATCATCTGAAGAACTAAGCGTCCGCTTATACTCTAACGTTGAGACGGATAAAATTGCCAACCTAACCCTCACACCCCTCATACTTTACGTCGAGGTTAGGATATTGGCAATTTATTTATTTATTTTTATTCTATGTGGAACGGTTTAAAGGGAAACACACATTTACGGTTTATTTTTAGGTCAAGCATGGAGAAAACTCTCCAGTAGTGGATGCGGATGTTGAGGTTAGGATCACGTCTGGAAATAAGAAATGGACCCTTCGACTCCTGGACAATGGAAATGGAGGTCAGTTCTTATCAACCAGCATCTCTTTTCTCCAACTAAAACATCAATCATGCATTTATACTCTGAAAATCAATAGACAGACGTTTTAGCACAGACAGATCCCGTTCCGACCGTTTGTTGTTGGTTCTTTTAGACTTTCTATTCTAAAGCTAAAGATAGGCCTAATCTTGTCCAGTATTTTATATAGGAGAAATCAATACTTTTTTGAATTGAGTATACTAAATTCAGAGATAAACCTTTTTACAAGGTTCGGACGGAAGGCACTAAAAAGTTTCACAAATCAAATCGTAGCTAAACTACGTAAAAAGTCCAGGATGGAATATAATGGATAGCTGACCAGCTTTTAGTTCAGGAGAACTCCTGACAGGGAAAATAGGGTTTATGGTTTTGGTTTTTGGATAAGAGGGATACGGATTGTGCTAAAGATATGCCTGGTATTATTATTATCTTGCCCAAGTGGCGGATGGATGGATCGAAATATCCAAGATGAAAAATGAACAGAGTCAACTGACCTTTTATAATGCATTGGTTTTTTCCCATCATTTCTTGTACGGTTTTTAGTGCATGACTTTATTCCTCTTCTGCATAACAAAAGGAAAGGAAGAGAGATCTTTATTAACCAAGTAGCTGGGTTAGGTTTATTATTTGGTCAATTGAGGGGATTCTGTATTCGGTTGAAGAATAATCTTTTCTGCATTCCTGAGTAAGTAATTTCTCAACAAAGGCTCATTTTGTCTCTATTGTGTTTCTAGATCCGGATGTTACTCGCGGAGACGGAGTCTACTCTCGGTATTTTATCCTCCCGGCTGGAGACACAGCCACTCAAATGGAATTGGACATCTCGGCCCGTGTAGTAATGAACCCTTATCGAGCCCGTTATATAGGACTACTCACGGGTCAACCAACCTCTTCATTATCTCAACAGCCGACGGGTAGTCCTCGTCCACTAGCACCGGAACCCTGTTGTGGCTCCCGGCTGGTTCCCCACGACCCTAAACAACAGTATAAGATGGTCCCATTTGGTGAACGAAAGACCAACTTACTCAAGATCCGTGTGGCTGACATACCTCCAGCAGGATTCTACACACCTGGACGCATCGGTGACCTTAAATTAGCCGATATTCATCCATCCTCACGAAATATAACGTTAAGCTGGACAGCTCCAGGAGAGGACTTGGATGACGGAGTACCTGCCTCATATCAAGTGCTAATTTCTGCCGATAGAATCAATTCCAATTGGAGAACCCTGGCAGAGATAAAAGCAGACTTGGAGGCAGGAGTTGAGGACAATGCGACTGTTACCTTGCCCTCCTATGGATCATTCTCTCTGGCAATTCGTGCTGTGGACTTTCAACAGAAACCTGGAAAGATGTCAAATACCATCAAAGTTGTGATGTCTCAACCCCCCAAAGAGCCTCAGCAGTCATATAGTTCCGTCTCGGGAGCTGCAGCAGGAGGTACTGGTGGTGGAAGTACCCTTTCAATAAAAAACACCACTCCTTCTCCGAAAGGTGATCTCAAGTCGGTGAATATAGTAGTGCTAATCATTCTAGGAGTGACCTTTGTCATCCTCCTTGCCTGTATAACCTCTGGGATTCTCTACTGCAGAAAAGTTAACATTTGCGAAAGAAAGCCCAACCAGAATCCAGGAGATACTAAGATAGCCGCAATTACAGATCCGAAGAGCCCAATTCACTGGTCTGCAAGTGAACTTTTGGGTGAGCACGAGAAACGCAACTCACTCTACGACCAAGGAAGCATTTCACCCAAAAGTGACCACGATAGAAAGAGTGATCGAACCCAGACAGCTAGTGATCATGAAATGCAGCTTTCTCATCATAACCATCAAATCCACATTCCCAATGGACTCCCCCCACACACCCTATCTAATGGGGGTGGCGGTGCTAACGGTGTTGGGATATCTAATCAGCATTTGGTAGAAAATATGCCAAGCGAATATGGAGGAACAAATAGTAGCACACGGAGTAGAAGCTCACCGGACTCTTATGATGACCCCGACTGTCCAACCCCGATACCTGTTTCCGTCAGACATACCCCCAGACCTGGAGCACCCGCCCTGCAAGTAGATTACTCTATTTGCGTCGAGAGATCTAATAATCCAAGTATTAGAACCAATGAAGGGAGTTTTATCACCGATGGGAGGAACCCTCCACCTCTCTACCCCCACCAACACCATTATCCAGGTCATCATCATATTGAAAACTACCAACCCCAACAATACGTACAGCATGACCATTATCAAATCCCTCAAAACAACGGGGGCCTTGTGGTAAGTCCTCAGGGAGGATACGCTGGAATTGGGAGTCAAAGATATTCTAGTGCCAACAACGCTTCTCCTGTACCTCCACCTCCCGCACCCCCAAGGGTTCCACAACAAGGTCAACCCACATCTAGATTGGTCCGTTACGATCCAGAAATTCAAGGGTCGCTCAGCTCCGTAAATAGCAAAAACAAGAGGAATATTACTATGGTCTAGATTCAAGAGTTTGGAACTTGGATTAACCTTTTTTTAGTCAACCCCCCCTCAACCTGGGAATGAAGATAACATCTTATCCACGATATATTGAAATAGTACTCAAAAGTCCCCTCTTATCTCCTGTCTGACTTTACTCTTCCCCTTATTCTCACTCTCATGATTCCTAAATCAATCACACTCTTTCAATGTGAATGATCCCTCTTAGTGGATTACTGTTTAGGAAGCTGTACTCATTTTTCAGTTGCGGATTTTAAATATTGAACTACGTTTTGATGTTGTTGTATGGGTTGGGTACTTATGTGGAGTTTTGATTTATTTTTCTAATACTCACGCCAACAACGCACAAGTTTTAAAGCGGAACTTACAGCTTTTTTTCAATAGTATGCATTCTTTTTCGTATCTTTAGACAACCTAACCTCTGAGATTTCTATACATTTCTTGGCAGCGTTATACGTTACCGATTAAACATAGCTCAACAAGCATTGATGGATTTTGTACCGTTGTTCTTGTTCTTTTAAAAACTTGCAAGCAGACTTTCTTACCTTATCCATGTCCCACTCCCTTTGTACTCCGTTAGAAATACTTACAACAACAGCGTCAAACACTTTTCAAATTCATGTCAAATCCGAGCTTTTAAACCGTAATCCTGCGGTAAGCTAGCGACCCCGGTAGTGTATCTATGAAACTTGCATTATGGAAATAAATTTGTATTTAAATGTTGTATGTAAATGTATTTGGACTTTGTCAATTGTATGTGTATGTCTTGTAGATAATTGTAGTGAAAATATCAGAGTCTCAATTGGGGTATGATTATTTATAAATGACTGTTAAATAATACCACTTCCGTGGTAGGTAGACCATGTTTTATAAAGCGTCAACTCTACCAAGTAATTTATAAGGATTTAAAAGTCTTCATGCAAATTCAGTTTGCACAAAACCTATTTTTGTTAAATGTCCTCCTCCAACCTCCTCATACGTTTTTGGCAAAGTTGTTCTCGTTTGCACAAATCCGTAACAAGTGTTCAGTTTTTATTGCCTCTTTTTGTATAGATCCCTTTATTTTACACCCGAAAGGATATAAAGTTTAGTAATTATTATTTATAAGAAAGGGAACATTCTAGTCATTTTGTTAATCATGATTATCATGTCCTATACTGTACTGTCACTCTGTATTAACTAAATGTGTATTTATAATCCATGTATAAATGTAGAACATCAGAGTAGATATTAGGCACTTACTGTAGCATATAATCAGAGTATATTGTATAACTCAATGACATCACGATAAATAAAATATTTAGGCAAAATAGATTATATTAAGAGGACATTATGTATTTATTGATGGATGTGATACGCCAAATTGAGGAGCATTCGTTAATTTCCTGACCGAGCAGCATTGAACCTGTGCGTGTTGAGGTGCAATCAAACTTTAGCTGTGAAAGCTTAGCGAAATAATAAACATTTTTAATATTATGAGAACTTATTAATCTAACCTGTAAAGTGAGCATAGAATTATATATTAAATGTTCCTACAAGTATGGAAGGTTACAGGCTCAACGTTGAGTTGTCACTGATAAGGCTACAAGTTTACATTAAATTTAACTTTTAAGATTTCTCCGTTCCACACAAAACAAATTGATCTCGCTGAAATGTTTATTAAAATTCGTATTTTATAGTAATCCTTTCTTTATTGTCCTTTACGGAGCTATTTATACATAATATATTAAAAATTTAATAAATAACGGATGATATAATAATACCTTTAGGTTATAATATCGTATACAATCCATAATAGTATTCTTCATTTTTACCACATATCCCAGCGAGATACAACAAGCCCAACAAATCGGAAAAAATTGTGGAGATGATTAAATTTAGGAACAAAAGAAACTGTATCGTTGTATTTGTAAAGTAAAAAGCGACAAAGTGAGTGTAATATGTATTTGTAAATGTTGTCCACGTTTAATAAATGGCGTCATGCAAAGCACGGTGTTTTATCATTTGATTTTGATTTTTATTGGTTGATTCATCCTCGTTAAAGTAATTGTATGATTCTTCATTATATTTCTGGATAGGAATACAGTTCAATGAAATGACGGAAGACGGATTTATTTACTTTCGTACAGAAGAAGCATATTTGTTAGCATAAACCTGGCAGGCCCTGTTTCTTTGGATTGGATTAATTAACTATGCGAATGCGAAGAGCCAGTGCTTTGTCTATGGGCAAGTTAGTATAAATATAACACGAATGGTCAACTAGGAGATATTCTAATAACTAATAATAAATGTATCCTAATCTAATTCAATTACGTGAATAAAAATAAAGATTTGTCTAATTAATTTGTAGTCCTAGATCCCAGATCCAAGTACAACACCGACATTAATGCTGATCAGTTATTGAATGCTAGAGAGATACACAGGTCGAGTTCGTTTTTTTCCATTTTTCATGAACCGTTCGTTAAAATGCTGCATCGTTATAAATTTAATTCTAATTTTGGCTTTATCAATCCTTGTATTCCTCGTTTAACGCTCGACCGATAACCAATCTTCGAACTTCCGAAGTTCCTGCTCCGATCTCGTAAAGCTTTGCATCCCGGAGAAATCTTCCAGTAGGATAATCATTAATGTAGCCGTTCCCTCCTGTACAATTCGGTCCAGTGCATTTAGTTTATGGCGTAAGAGGTACGATTATTTAAATAGGTATAAACAACAGTTACATATAAGACCCTTACCTAGACTTTGAATAGCTTCTAGAGCAACCTGGGTGGCGTTTTCTGCCGTGTATAAAATAACCGCAGCGCAGTCCTATAACAATTTGCATTTCTTAGAGAGAGATCACATTAAATTATCACTCATTTAATTAATTGTTTAGAATTATCCGACATTTAAGGTCGTCTTGTGTATTTCCGGTTTTAATTACACGATGAATCCTTTATGACTGACTAGTCAGTCATAAAATAATTATACTTTTAACACGGGAACGTACGGGGAATTAAAACCGGAAATACGGTAATTTTGTATCTAAATTGTAGACAAGCATGATGATGATACTAACCTTCCGGTTAACATGGCCAAGATCGGCTGCTCGAGCTACATTGTACAGATAACTACGGGAAGCACCCAATTTCGTGTACATATCTGCAATTTTACCCTGTAGAATTATATCACAATTAAAATTAAAACTCACAAATCACAGATTCAAAAACCACAAACATCTTTTATTTCATATCTCCAGTATTTTTTTCACCTGCATGAGTTGAAATTCTCCTATTTTGGTATTAAACTGCTTGCGGTAATGAACGTAGTCGAAAGTAACATCACAGCTAGCTTGCATCAATCTAAATTACCGTTTTATATTAAAAATATTCTGTCGTTAGGTATTTTTAATCAAGGGAACTTGGATTGGTTTTGAAGGACTCACCCTACAGGGCCTCCTGACAACACTAATCGTTCTAAATCTAATCCACTAAATAGTACATAAATTCCTCTGTTAAGGGGACCAAGGATGTTTTCCTCTAAGAAGACACATTTCCGTAAATAAATCTTATTAAATCCTACACCATGCAGGGGGTCGGGTAATTTATTAATTTGGAAAAAATACTTTTTCCTTACTTGGAACTTTATAATCTTCAAAAATTAGTTCTCCCGTGTTCGACCCTCTCATTCCCAATTTATCCAACTTCCGTCCGACTTTAAAACCGGGTTTATCAGTCTCAATGATAAAAGCCGTAACCCCGTGAGCTGCTTTCGAAGCGCTGGGGTCCGTCTTTGCATAAACCTTTAACATATTTCATACATTTTAACCTCTATAATCCAACCCCCAACTCATCCAAAGAAAGAGCCAATTAAGAACAGTAATTTATTATTATTATTCTTATTATATCCACATACAACAATAACATCAGCATCAGGTCCATTAGTAATCCAAAACTTTGTCCCATTCAAAACATAATTATCTCCATCTCTAGAAGCTTTAATTTTCATTCCAACAACATCCGATCCAGCATTCGTCTCCGACATTGCCAAAGCTCCAATGTATTCTCCCGAACAGAGCTTCATTAAACCATAAAATCCCATTACCTTTATAAAAATCCCCTAAAATACCAAAAAAAGCCTATTTCTAGAAAAAGTGTAAATTACTTTTGGTAAATACTTCCGTTTTTGTTCCTCAGTTCCATTTCTATGAATCTGATTAACACAGAGGTTAGAATGAGCCCCATAGGACAAAGCTATAGACCCCGAAGCCCTTGAACACTCTTCCATAATCAGACAATGGTCAAGATATCCACCTTCAGTACCCCCATATTCCGACTTGACAGTAATCCCCAAAAACCCCATATCCCCCAATCGTTTCCAGAATTTCCTCATCCCCTTGAACTCATTACTTTTGTCAATTTCCTCTGCCAAGGGAGCTAGTTCCTTTTGAAAAAAGTTGAATGCAGTCTCTCGTAGCTAAATCATACCCGGATTATAGTAATATAATCATCTACCATTTTAAGTCCAATTCCTCTTGTAATTCTCAAACTCTAATACCTGCTTCTGATCATCACTTAACCCAAAAATCGTATCATCTATGGGATAAGTACTTCCATATCGGGCATTATCCGTACGAACTTTTACTAACTGCCCATTTTTACTTCCCAAGCTTGAACATCTCAATTGTCCACATCTCAACAAATTTCTGAATATCGTCATTTTTCTTTGGTAGCTTTTTCGCAAAGTTTACCAATTTTTAACCTCTTGTCGTTCAGGTACTTTACGGCAGATTTATATTTTGCAAATCTATAACTCTCGCACCAAAAGTACGGATTTGCTCAACTCTTTCTTGAACCACCTAGCTTTAACATATGAAATATGCCCGTCTATTATTCATTTTTTGTATTCGTTCTTGAGGAAAACCTCGGCCAAGACCACTTCCATCATCATCCAAAAAGCTAAAAGCAGATTGGACATATATTGGTTAACACCAAGGTAGATGGTTATACTCTTATTGGGATTCAAGTATGTATTATGCTACGGCACATGATCCTATGAAGAAGCATTCCAAAAACTTTCTACTATTATTGGTTGGAAAGCCTGGGATAGTGGGAAGAATACCGGGTGAAATACCCATCATCATGTCATCAAATTCCTATTCGAATATGTCAATTGTCAACTGAAGTTCTATAATACAGAGTAATTTTTGAATCACCACAAGTCTAGAACACTGCAGGATAACCCGTAACTCTACACTTTTATTTGCATGAAACATCAGACAGAATCTACCATAAAACTAGACGTAAACCTCTCCTTTAATGATTAATCCCTTATATAGTTTAGTTCCAAACTACTACAGGAGTTAATAAAAACAGTATATAATTAAAAACAGTAGTTGAACCAGGTTTCATCTAGGCACTAAACGGCCCCATTCCAATTCCAAATTAAAAATATCATCGTTAGTTTAATTAAAGAATCATGGTTGACTCTTGACTCATTGCTGCATGCTACCATTAGTTAGTACTACTACTAGTACAGGATCATTGCCATCCATCAAAATTCAAGATACTTTGTCTCTGAAGAACTCTACTATTTATGTCCATCTCAGAGTAAAGATAATGCAGTTCCGTACAGACAGATTAGTAGACTCTTGTTTATAGCTTAAAGTTGATCCCAAAAAGACTGAAACACATTCCTTCCTATAAGGGTTTTGTATAAAGTTAAAGTAGTAATGAAATGAACAACGTTAAATTGTACAGTTCTCATTACAGTCATGTTTTTTATTCCTTATTCTTGAGCTCTTTGACCCCATGTCAGAAGGATTATTGATTATGATAATTTGGATTGAGAAATATCCAAGGAAGAAGGCGTGTGCAGTGCAGTGCACACGTTATTAAATTATTATAAGGCATATTAGAGTTAAATAACTAAGAGTTTATCAGGGAAGAATGAAATGAAATGAACCACTTAAAAATGACCATAATCTTATTCCCTTCTAGCGTACGGAAGGATACATAAACTGCATAGAAGATATTGAGAAATAGTTACAGTAAGTCTACTCCTAATAAAATCCCAACTAAATGTATCCCAATCGAATTAATAATTTATTATTAAAGGCCGCAGGGAATTTGTAAAAAGTCAAGAGATAGAATTAACTTTCATGAAACAACAAATGGTCACAAGATCAACGGAACTTATCGTCAGTTTCTCGCGTCATTTAATCCACTCAGGTTTGCCCTAGTTCAACTGTCACTATCTTTTGTTACAGTTGTACGGTATTTTATACAGTCCGATTCCGATTGATGTTTTTTTTAAACATATTCCCAATTTAATTTATAGGCTTTGAGTTACCATTGAATATTTCGAAAGTAATACGCTTTGTCAGTACCGGAGCTTCCCATAATAGCAGAATTTACAGTGGAGAAAGTGCAATGACGGGGGACGGAACGAATAAGGAAGCCCTTGTCAACCAAGCCAAAAAACTAGCCGCTTGCCAAGCTGTAGATGATCATATTCAGGTCAGGATCTTTAGAAAAGTATCAAAAATTGTGTAATACTTTGTACATTAACATTAATATTATCATAACCCATTTGTAGGATGGACAAATCATTGGAATCGGTAGCGGAAGTACGGTTATTCATGCTGTCAAGAGAATTGGTATGGTTTATAACATCCATTCAACCTTATTTTAAGAGAAGACGTCTTCAACTCCAGCTTCTTAGTTCATAATTTACATTTTTTTTACTGTTGTTATCGCTCCATTTTTAAGCGGAACGAGTACGTGAAGAAAAACTAGACTTGATCTGCATTCCAACCTCCTTCCAAGCTAAGGATCTCATCGTGTCAAATAAACTCAGACTTTCAGATTTAGATGTCCACTTTCCTGTAAGGAGTTGTTAAATTATTTAAATTTTTAATTCATTGCATCTAGGCTCTATTTACTATTTCCGTGTCTTTCATCTCGGATGTAGATTGACGTGACAATCGACGGCTGTGATGACTGTGACAGCAACCTCAACGTGATCAAAGGGGGTGGAGGATGCTTACTTCAGGAAAAGATTGTCGCAGGTGCCTCAAAAAAACTTATAATTGTTGCGGATTACACGTAAGTAGTTATGAAATAAAACTAACTACTACTGCAACAACATACAAGAGATCATATCCTTATGCTACTCGCGATTTCAGAAAAGACTCGACATATCTGGGTGAAAAATGGAAAAAGGGAATCCCCCTTGAAGTGTCACAAATTGGGTGGAAAGTAGTACTAGAAAAACTAAATAGATTCCCAGGAGGGTTAGCCTCCCTTCGTCCAGCACTGAAGAAAATGGGCCCAGTGGTCACGGATAATAACAACTTTGTCGTTGACTTTACTATCGGCGAAGCTCTCAAAACTTCCTCAGGAGGTAAACATACACCTCAGACTATCGAAAACTGGCTCAAAACAATTCCAGGAATATTGGAAACCGGAATTTTCGTTGGGATGGCAAGTCAAGCCTACTTCGGAATGGAGGATGGAACGCTTAAGAAGACTAAAGAAATCATACGCAAACTGTACTGAAATGCACAGCTTACTACTCCTAGTTACCCCTTGGTCTCTCTTAATAAAGTTACAATAATTACAGTTAAAAATACATAGGTTGATATTTATTAGCGATTAGTTAAAAAAACAATATACAAGACTTTCTCACTCGTTTCATAATGGATAAAGTTACGTAGGCTAGATTCGACTTTCGATTTCGAACTCCCCCAAAAACGCTTCTTATGAATCCACCGGATTTTGGATTACAATCATGGCATACTCCTTTTCTGAAATAAAAAATAAAAATAAGCGATGCTATATATACCGTATTTCCAGGAATTACCCCACTGGGGAGTTATTGTTCTGACGCAAAAATTGAGAACACTTTTAACATGAGTCAGATAGGGCGAATTTAAAATTTTAACATGGAAAGGATAGGGGGAGTTTTCCCAGGGGGGTAGTTACTAAAGTAGGAAGTACTAACCAACCAGGAATACGGTAATTTAAATAAAAACCCCAAATACACGGCGTACAAGTACCCTAATTCCCTGACAAAGGCTGCGGTTTGAAGCATATTTAACATGGGAGAGATACCTCCGTTTAACATGCAAAGGATAGCGTTTGGCTTAATAAACACGGGCGGTTTATTCTCCAGGAATTAGTGTAATATTTCCAATAATTAACCTGGACAAACCAACACTTCATGTTTCTTGGTTCTAAGACGGACAAAGGTGAGATCGTTATTTGAGTCTAGCTCTTTAATCATTGACCGGGACTTGTCAACGAGTTGCGTGACCTGGGCAGCGTACTGGACGCTTAGAGCGTTATCCATCGTTGACTTTATCGGGATCCCTAAAAAGTAAAAAATACACTACTTTCATGGACGGACTGCATACATCTCAATAATGACCTTGACCTAATGACCTTGACATAATATGACCTCACCCTCATGATTGATGACAATAAGGCCCACCACTCCTTTATGGGTCAGGATCCGTTTGATCGATTCTTCAACCTCGTTTGACTAAAAAAACATGCAAAAATTGTACACAAATCAGTAAACAAAACAGAAATAAATAAAAAATATCCTCAAAAATCTTACCATTATTTTGTTGGGATGATTTCCCCGTTTTAAACTACAAATTTTTTTGAAAAAGCAACTGACTAAAAAATGTAATTAATTTCTGTCAAAAGTTGTGGTTTGGATTCCCCCGGCGAAGCTGTCTCTGTTTTGCTACCTCACTTGCCCCGACTTATTCATCCAACAAACTTTATTTGTATAGTTACTTTGTTTGGATAAGCGGTGACCTTTTGACCTTTTTGGATAAGGTCACTTGGCAACCATCAATATCCACACCCCCTTCATATCCTTTAATGCTATTTGTACCCCCGAGGGGTTGCGCCTAGTACTTCTAATGACTATATGAGAGTTGTGGAGACTGGATGAAGTTGCATGCATTATGTAGCCCATTTCAGGCTAAATAATTCTTAATTACGAGTTTCCGTTAATATTTCCGTCTATACGCGTAATTGTAGCGAGATCTGCGATATTTGGGATGAAATTGTCTATTATTGGCTTGGCAAGAAGCATTTCACTTGAAAACATTTTTAAACGTCAACGAGATTGCCTGCAACCTTCCGTTTTGTTTAATATTTACTATTATTTCTTTACAGGATGATATTTTTAGGGTTTAATGTATTGAGATTATTGGGATTTTAATGTAAAAAAATGCGATACAAAGTAATCGCGATGGAATGACTGCTATGGAACGTAGGGCGATGAAATGTAATGCGATGGAATGTCTCGCAACGCTTAACAATTACAAAATATGAAAATGTGATTCGGAATAAACAATAAATGTGGGACATTGTTTTCAACAAGGACACTTTTAATTGATGACAATCGACAACTAATAAAAGGGTTTGCAGAAGTTGCTATATTGACAAATGTAACACTTTCCCTTTAGTTAATAACTTCAAGTCGGTTTACTTTTAGCTATGAGGAATGTTCGCATTTTGTATTTAACGTCAGTAGGAGCGTTAGAGGTTCTAGTTGTGCTTGTTGTGGTACGTTTTTGTTTTAAAATACCAATTTCTCATTTAGGTTAAATCAATATTGCTATTAAAATTCAGGTGATAACGCTGAGCGAAGCTCTGCCCTGGGCATCCCATCATTATCAAAATCCATCCTCGTCTTATATTTCTGCAAGGAAGCTAAGCGAAGGATGGAACTGGGGAAAAGAATTCCATCTTAGGAACCTTCTTGAAAGTAATCCCAATCAGCTAAAACTTAAGAATAACACCAAGTATTTCCTTACTTAAAACTTACTAAATATTTTAAATTCAACTAGAAAGATATAAACAGCGGATGAGCGTGGATTCAGTGGATTTATCCAAAACTAAACAACCACAGAATGGCTTACTCGATCCGAAATCGTATAGACTACAAAGACACAGTAATCCTTCGTCTAAAAATAACGAACCCCAAAAAAAGAGAGCTGGAAAGAGGTTTTGGAAACGTGAGTTGGGCAACAATGCAGCGGTATCTAGTTCCTCCAACAAAACCGCAGCGTCCACTCCGTCTCCTGAAGTTATTAAACCGTCTCCATATCTTTCATTTACCGCTGACAGAGGTCAAATATTCATTGACGCTGTGGAACAAAGTATGAGTACGACATCCACGCCAACAACAACCACCCCTGCTACATTATTCGAGGACGACAAATATTGGATTGACGTTGAGGTTCTTGATGAAACTACGACATCAAGAGGGGACAGAACCAAAACCACAACAGGAATACCCCAGAAGGCTCAAAATGTCATTGAAGCAGCTACAACAACAGCTACTGCAGTTTACATGGATTTAAACTCTACAACGATCCCTACAAGCAAGATTAACACTGAAAATGCTACAACAACGGATGCGAGATTTTTTATAGACCTCCATTCTACAACGCTTCCTACAAGTACGGAAAGAGCTCAGGGGAATAAAAATACCACAGAATATGCTACAGCAACTGCTACAACAACTGCTACAACAACTGCTACAACAACTGCTACAACAACTGCTACATCAGTTTTCATCGATTTAAAAACGCGTCCTACAAGTACAACAAAGGGGGAAGAA
>JAQFZX010000740.1:0-45757 GCA_034682405.1 Hydroisotoma schaefferi
ACACTACCATTCTCGTCTTCATTTATAACCCAAGGTAAACCACTCATGCAAAATTTAGTCAATCCAGAGTTAACTTTCGCAGAACGGTAACATAACACTTTGGATCTCTGTAGGAAATTGTTTTACGTTTGGCTTTGCAGGGCAAAAAACAAACACAGAAACAATACAGCTTTGTCTAAAGCGTTATTTCACTTCTGAGTTGATTGCTGGATCTTACTTGAACTTGGGTTGGGACAGGAAATCCTCATCACGAGTAAGATATACCGCAGTTCCTAATTTACAGCTTAGCCTGTCGGATCATCCAGGAGTAAAGTAAATCTCGCTGCGGACGCAGAAAGAGATCGATCTTCGGAAGCATCTTACAGAAAGGTAGGTGGATTCAGTGATTCAGTGTATGTGAAGAAGGGTACAAGGCAGCAGCAGTACTGCAGAAACGGAGTACACGAAAAGAAAGTAGAAAGTTGACAGGTACAGGTAGTACTTTTTTTAAATTTGACAATATTTTCTCGTCTTTACATCTCATTTCTCATTTCCTGTCTCGTCTAATTCTCAAACTACTCAAAACTAGTGTAATATCTTTGCTAACATTTCATCTTTTGGTCTTCAATATGCGTAAGTGGATTGAGGATTTGACATTTTTTAGTTTTATACGAATTCAGGATCCGGATTCCGGATTATCCTTAAAATAAACATAAAAGGCTCCTACCTCTATTTCATGTAAATTTGGAACTGGCTTCATAAGCTCTTACTCCATTAGCTTTTTAACACTCGTCTAAAATTGTATCCATATAGTTTACATGCAGAAAGTTTGAACTACAAGGGGAAGATATAGATTTGGATTAACAACAGCCCAAAGCAGGATACAGAATTTAGGACTACGAGCAGTAATTGAGGGCGCAATTTAGGTGAAAAACTGTATCCAAAGCAAAGTGGGTGCGCGGTACAGCGGGGTGCGTGATATGGACGCAATTGTAGGTTATTTTCTCAGTCTGTTCGTGAATGTTAGTCTTTATAATTTGACATTTACATAAAGCTCAAGTAAACCATGAGAGAATTGTCAACTCTTCTAGCATGTCAAACCCTGAAGCTACGATGTGTATATGATACGATTGAGACACGGTATATGTAGCAGAAAGGACTCCGGAACCTCCTTATGATATTTATGAGGTTACCGTTGAGTAATGGTTTGTCAACCAGACTAGGTTAATATATCCCTTTTTTAAGGAAGCAGTTTGAGCATATATAACATCGGCTTCCTAATTAGGTTAATAAGAAAAGTTCTGGTATTCTAAAGTATTTGCAGGGATTCTTAAGTTGCCTTAATTCTTAAGGTTTTAATTCTCCTGCAGACCTATTTTTTGGACGGATGAATAAAAAAACCTAGAGGAAGGTAGGGAAAATTTATATTTCAACATAGAAAGCTAACGAATTTACGGTAAGCACAGCACAGTGCAGTACAGTACACCCCCGATTATAAAGCAGCCCTCGTTAAGACACTCTTTCCCATACCCTTTACAGCTTAAACTGTGGCATTTCTCCTTGTTTAAACGGCGTTCAAATATCTGAATTTACAACTTCCATAAAACAGTCTGACGGTTATTAAAAGACTTCGTGGTTTAAGGTTTACTTTATCAGCAAACATCTTATTTTTTAAAAAAACTTGAAACCTTGGTAGATACTTTTTTTGAAGCTTTTACCCAGAGAGTTTCTTCAATTAGAGGCTATATAGTCTCCACATAAGGCATATTTAGTAATTGAGCACTTAAGATAAGTAGCACAGCAAGGCGCAACGGTGTACTTTCTCAAAGTTATATTTGGTTAATTATACAGGGACAGGAAGGGGCTTTAGACAAGACAAGAGAAATGAATGCTCCTATGGGACAAAGCATTTAATAAGTTTCCATTAGGGTTAAGTCAACCGGGACGAATTGGGTAGATGCGGGCTATCTTGCCAGGTCTCCCTTTAAAAGCCTTATCCTACTTTTATTAAAGGAGCGTATCCGTATTTTTAATAAGATATCCTGCATTTACATTACGCTATAACTATCAGTTTTGGCGCATTTGGACGTCTCCTTTTTGGCTTCTGTTTTTAGTGGATCTTATTTATTTGCCTTCTTATTGTGTTTTTGCTTTTAAAGTTTAGAATATGGGACCATTTATGGCTTATATTGTGTTACTAATGCGTTCCATCTCTAACGGTTGGTCGGGCTTTTGCGAATTTACTACAGAACTACGATTCAATACTCTCCTTAAAAAAGTACATAACCTGGTTTAGCGTTTTACTCAAGAAGTCAAAGGAAGCTATTGGTGTCGCAACCTTAATCTTAAACAGAGCTGCATTTGAGACTGTGTCTATAACGTCTATCTATATTGCATTATTCATTATCATTACTCAATTAAGCGTGGTCGTGCATTGCATTGGTTCATTATTCTTTAACTTCCCTTGTGTCATTCTAGTGTGGTATAGCTATTAAACTTTTTTCAATCAATTAAAGTTCAATCATCGATTTGTATCTTTTACGTCACGAACGCTTTTTGTTTTGAGTTTAAGGAGCTAACTCACTTGTTCTGTCCTTGTAGAGTTGACTATAATACCCGAACTTTTCATCCTATTTTATGTGAGACTTTATGTGTGTCCGATTCAGTCATAATTTGGAAACTTTTCCCCACATAAAATTGTAAAACAATCCATCAACTTCGAGCTATTACCCAGCGTTCTAGGAAAAACAAAACCTTCCCAACGTGCAATCCTTTCTAGCTAACTTAAAAACTTTTGCTTCGCAGACACAAGTTGGTATACAATTTTATCTAAGACAGTAAATAATGATCTGTTGAAGGAATCCATCCTAAATAAATGGAGTAAAAAAGCTATTGAAAGCGTCTTTTGTTATGCCTAGCTGCTAATAGACATTTAACACATGAATGGATGGACGACAGGCTATTTAAAACCGTAATTCTGCCCTGCCAAACCCATCTGCCGCAGTATACCTTAAATTCAGTACTTCGATGTGCTGTACGTTAAACTATAGTTTTTTGCTTACAGATTCTTCAGAGAGAAACAGAAAATAGTATCGGGATGGGTGATATTCGGTTCAGTTGAGCAGAGGGATCTCTCATCTTCATTTCATACAAACAAAGTGGGTATTGGGCGAAACGGAAACAACGGAACGGGAAACACACCGAAGACGATACCAGCATCCGGATCCGTAGGAATGCTTCATTCTTTGGTCTAAAGTCTCGCAGATATCAAGTGAGAAAGAGATGCTCCAAAATTGTGGCATCTTGTAAAACAAATCAAGTTATGAGTATTTGAAGTTTGAAGAAAATATTAACATTTTGCAGTGGTCTGTACCGTTTCCGGTTAACATTTTATATATTTCTTGCTGAATTTGCTCACATTTTGAGAGGAACATTGGCTAATTAGTCACTAATTAGCCACTTTTGTCAAGCATTCTCGTAAGCTTATGTTTGAGCATAAATTCAAAGTTAAAGATAATAAAATACCAACCAAGTTAAGTTGTAAGCTAAGAAATCTCGGTAAACCCAGAAAACAGTTGAGTTAAATACTAACGAGGTTACAATACCCCAGAGAGGTTTACTAAGACGATTAAAGAGACAATAAGTTTTTGGAAAAAATTAAGTCGGACAAAAAAGTTGCTGGGGATCTGAACTGATTTGTATTTATTTGGGGATCATCGAGTTAAAAAAAAGACGACGATTGATGATCGTAAAACAATGTTTCATCGCACTTTAATGGTACAAGTTACTCAAGTATAATCCGACGGGGTTCAAAATCTCAGCTTGAGGATTTCTACTTAAAATCAATAAAAAAAAGAGTCGTTAAGGATCAATAAAAAAATAGCAAAATGCCTTCCAGCGCGGAGAGAATCATGATTCGGGAGTTGACATCCTCGATGTACTCAAACTGTAAGTGACTTTTTAATAAAAACCAAAGTGTGTGTGTTTCTTCTGCCTTGCTTGAGCTTTTGTCTATATTTTAAACCGATTTACATCGGTCGAGTGGAGTTGACGATTTAAAATAACTTGCAAATTTGAATGAGCCAACTTTTTTAAGGTAAAAGCCTAAAAGCTGGAAGTCTTTGCATTTGATTTTTTCTGCTTTTAAACCGTAAAGGTTTGGCGTGCTTGCAATACGCTCTCTTTCTCTGTAAGAAGATTTGTACTCTTCCATAGTGCTTTTTTACTGACTTTGATTCTATAATTAATTAATTTTAATTAGGTACAAGTAAGCTAAACCCAGGCCGTGTCAACCGAAAGCTTTTTGCCTTTATTTTTTGCTACAACAACCCATTGATTCTGATTGATTGTCTGAAAGTTTGTAGCAAGGATTCCTAAAAATTAATTATATGATAGATTGTTGGGAAAAGATCTAGATGGAATAACTTTTACACAATCAATTAAAATCAATACTTCAGGTCTAGCATATTTATTTCCTATATTTACGCATCGCTGCACTTTAATTTACTTTGGAGTAGGCCAGTTTAGATAAAGATGGCCCAATAAATTGGCAAAGCTATATTAAGAGCAAGACGCATTCCACGAACGCCTGAACGACCACGGGACTAAGTTATTATGCTACTTAAACATTATTAGGATCTTATAGGAGGGAGGGTATGGCTAATCATGGATGTAATTAATTACTCTGGAAGTCAGAGGAATCCTGCGTATTTTAATGGTTTGATGGAAACCACATGGAGGGATTGTGTCGCCCATGCAAACCGCAATATGCAATGACTATAATATGACCATCTGTATCTACCATCCTGGGCGTGTCTTACTTTACTTGGCTATATCCCTCATTGCGATCGGTGAAACATTCATCCCCCTTTATTAGCTTAGCGGTTGTAAAATCTATAGGGCTTGAAATGTAGCCCGGGCTACTATTCAATTGTGGGATGTTCGGGGCTTAATTTCGAAGTTAAATTCTGTAATAATTAGAGGCAGTCGGGATGTGCAGTATTTTAATGAAAAATATATTACAAAAATCAAACCGAAGGCTGTTGATTGGTTCTGTCAACATTCTAAAAGTTTTCTGTAGTGACTGGCAGATATCGGGTTTAAAGATCTCTACGAGATGCGTCAGGAATAGACAGAGAAACATGCTTGTTAGCAACAAGTTTTTTAAATCTATTTTTAAAACATTTGTTCGGATGAGTTATCACGATAATGCCTCTTTTTCGTTTTTCTGGCTCTTATGCTGCACTTCTCTAAAGACAAAACACGACACGGAGTTCTTCCTAGTTTTATTTTCTTGTTAATACTTAGGTAAAGCAAGCAGCGTTCTTCGATTGGATACCCGGGTAGAGGCACGCCTGTTGTTGCTTGACTAATCCAGCATATCCCTTTACGAAGAGGTATTCCTTTTACAGATAATTCTGTACAAGTCGTAAATCTTTCTTACGAAGGTCTATCAAAAGGGATCTTGATGAGAAGACACGCGAAAAGTACATGCGATGATGCAATGCAAACTGCTAGACTGTATGTAAACTGCAGAGAAACAGTGATAGTTGAATTTTGAGCAACACAGAAAAAGGGGTGGGAGGGGGGTTTTTCTCATGACGAATTTTGTTGCCTAAGTAGCCTTTCTACGTATGGCATTAGATGCTATCGTCGCAAAATTAAGCTGTGACCTTTGCCTTACTTTATTTTGTCTGATTTTGATTAAACATTTATTAATATTTTAAAGGGTTTTAATAGGTTGATTGGTTTTTCAAATTTAATGCTCAATAGATTACGATATCCATTTAGCCGGAACTTTGCTTATTGAAACCCTTTTGAGAGGTAAGCCACTGGCCACTACCCTGGTTTTTGACCATGTGCGTGTTTTACGGATATTGATACCTACCTACGGTAAGTTCATTTAGCAACATCCATTACAACCTACAATATTTTTACAATGAGATAGGTTTTATATCATTTTAAAAGCCTTTAGTATTAAAGTTCTCTCTCAAATACATCACTAAAAAGGTTATCCTTTCTGTTGAGCGTGAGAGATAAATTAAAAAAGTTTCCTTTAGTTAAACACCGTCACCGTCTCCATAAAATAGTTTGCTTTTTTCGATGCATAATTTATAGCTCTGCCAACTGCTACTGAATAATTTATGTTAAAAGGCAGTAGTGTGTGTTTTCATGTCATTGTATATTTTTTACAAAGGGAAAATGCTGTTCTGCTGGAACTGAATTCAGTCTAAAGCCACAAAACAACTTAATAAAAGCTTCATGTTTAATTTCCGTTATCCAGTATTCAATCTCAACTTTCTCAAATACAATCTGCACTTTAAAAACTAAAAATACTTTCTTAACTTTAAAAAAGTAAGCACAGTTGGTCCGACTGGCATGCCATAAATTAAATGGATTTTTGCAGTAATATAACCCACTGACGAAACGTTGTTTATTGTGATCGAAGCTCAAAAAAAATAATTCTCAATTGCATTACATAGAATGGGTTTATGGGTTTGGTGAATCGGTGGAATCGATATCCTCCGTCAGCATAAACTACCCGAAATCCTCAACCGTTCGGGTAGCAGGTTGGTGGAAACCCCCGGTTTGCGGGACGGTTCGACCTCCCCCTTTGACATCATAAAATAAAGTGGTTTGAGCTTTTATTTTTTGTATCTTTAGCTTACTTTTTAACTTTTTACCTTAAATGGTTATAGTTTGAGTAGAGTGAGACAGTACCGTTTGGCTTAGGAATGGGTTCAAAAAGTATATTAGTAAACTATGCTAAAAAAGGTGAACGTTTTTTCCCAAGTGTTAGTTAGCCTAGTGATAAAGCACCATACAGAAACAGAGTTTACATCGTTAATGTATTAAGGAGTACTTTCACCACCAATTCCAACAACAAATGGAGTAATTTATTTCTTGCAGTAATTTATAGGGTTTTAAATGATCCCGAAGGCCCAATAATGGCTCTCTTGCCTATAATTGATAGACAAGTTGGTTCATTTAATAGATAGAGTGTAGTGCTAGTAAGATGAACAGCAGTCTGAAACTGCTTATTAGGAACTACATCAGTTGATTGCTTTCTAATAGACGCTGATTTCGAGTTTGTTTTACAAAGGAGTTTTTTTTGAAGAAAAAGCATTAACCTGAAATTATTTTAAAAATTTTTAAATAATAAATTTTGTCCTTTAGAGTTGAATAGACTAAAATTGTAATAATGCATGCATAATAGGGGAACAAATGTCATTACTCTGGCTATTCCTTGTGATGATGTAATAGAGTTTCGTGGAAATTCTTAGCTTCAACTTTTGCAAATGTTACTTTATTAATCTTTATTGAGGCTCACTGAGAAATTAATTCAACTTTGGGATCACAGAGCTTTAAGTGGAATACCAAGCAGTATGCATCGTTGGTGGAAAGCAATTGAGGGTAATGGGCACTTTTGCATATTTCAGCTAATATTTACAGACAAATAAAATACTTATCTTGGGAGTATTATCATACTTTCCCTTATCCATGTATACATACTTTAAAATAACTTGTTGTCAGGGTTCATTGGTAGAGCTACGTTCATTGCCACATCATAGATGTGGGGTACGTGTACAAATGGTTGATAAATATGTAAATCAGAAAGCAGCATTGCTAAACGAAGGTGTGCGGCTTTTAAATATGAGCGGAATAAAGTTGAGCTTGTAGCCAGTCCGGAAGGAAATCATGTAAATAAAGTGGAATACATAGAAGACAGCAAATGCAAACAGTTTACAAACTTTCTCCAGAAATACTGGATCATTATTTTTATCCACTCTACTCCACTATAAGTATTGTCTTCCATGACAAAGTTTATCTTCACTGCAATTGCAATGTTAATCGAAAACGTCTCTCATTCGTTGTTGAGTAGCGTTTTTATGTTATTGGCCAAGCATATCTACAGCAAAATGATTTTTTTTATTGAATTGTAGGGTGTAGTCCAGTTAATCCAGAATAGAATGAGGTAGAGTATTAAAAGTAGTAAATTCACCGTTTTAGCCCATATTTAAATAATACTTTTCCAGAAACTAAAACTACTACATGGTGAAAGCTGGCCAGTGGTATTAACATTGCTATTTTTCTGTTCAAGTAATGTCAGCAGTACTTCGGATCAATGCATTTCTTTACATGAAAAAAAACAGATGTATGTGTTGAATAACTATTGAAGCTTTGAAATCATGACATTTGAAGCTTATAAGGTAACGTTTGACATGGAAATGGATAATTAGTGGGTATTTTCCATTAATATATATACACAGGATGGATTCATTGAGTACAGGTTGATAGGTCGTTTCCAGCATCTGGTTTAGTTCACTATCCCCGGTAGGCAATCTATTTGATTTTGAAGCTTTAAACATTAGATAATTACCCATCCAAGCTAACGAGAAATATATGTGACCTTCCTATGTAAAGCGCAATTTTAACGGAGAGCAAAACGGTTGATTTTTATTTATGTACCGTATTTCCCGAAATAATGCCCCAAGGGAATTATTAATTCGAAAGAAAAATTGGAAATACTACTAACATAGGGAAGATAGGGCAAATTCCTAATTTCAACATGGAGAAGTAGTGGGGCATCATACCGAGGGGGGAATTATTTCGGGAAATACGGTACTTTATGTGAGACATGTTTTTCATATTGATGTACAGTCCGCCCAGTTCATTACGATAACCAAAACCAACTTTGGGTACGGAGAATGCGAAGTACTTTTAAGTACGACGAGCCACATTCTCCTGTCTAGAAGCAAAATTAATTTAAATAAATTGATGTCTTATTCTTATTGTCTTCCCATGTGAACTTGTTATTCGGGTCGTGTCTATAATAACATGGATGAATCCATGGATGAAGACGTATTGTATTCTTTAAATTGGTCTCTTCCCATTCTATGCATGCTTAAATATTCTCTAACTATGATGATATAGATTTATTTGTATTCTTTACTTTCCTTTAGCGTACGAGCTAGCTGGTTAGTTTGCATATCCACTATTACATGCAGCATTTGGAACTGTAAAATAAAACATTTACCTAACCGAACCGACCGAGGCAGTTATATTGTGAAGTTGTATTGTATAGCGCAGAGAGGAAGAGAGCTTGTCAGTCTGTCAGTTTTAGTTTCAGTCGAAAAACTGACGCTGACTGAATGACACACCAGTTAGTTATGTAAAAGGCCGAAAGCCCCATTCCTAAAATAAAGGAGGCACTTTAGCAATTATACTTTAACCGAAGGTTTGGGTTTACTCCGAATCGGGTCATATGCGCTAGAAGTAAGGAGCGTTGCATGCCCTAGTTGCTTAGTCAGTACGGGTGAATCTATTTATTTAGAGGGAACCAATACTGCTAAAGAAAAACTCCCAGGTCGGTATAGCTTTCGGATGCCAACCCACCCTCCTACCTATTTTACCCGATTGGTAGAATTAATCTATCCATAATTCGTATCATCTTTCTTACGGCGACGGTATCAGTATCATATAATATCTTACCGAGACGGTACACGCCGGCATGTGTCAACAAAGTCAATACTTTGGTCGAAGCAGAAGCGTTTAACTTTCACTCTACAATATTATCATACCCTGACGTTGTCCTAGTGTATTATTTGTCGGTTGTATGGATTTTACTCAGAGAAATGGCTTTCAGGGGATCAGGTTTGAAATGGTTTAAAAGACAGGTAAATCCAATTGATTGATTGTACGAACGAGACAACGTACAGTTGGGCTGGAGTAGGTAGGAGAAAGTGGCAGTAATAATCTAGCTGTGTTGTGCCTTGGGGAAAGTGTAAGGAGAGTTTTTATTGTATCCAGTATTTTTAGTTCGGAATGGTGGATTATATAGGTTTAGTGGGATTTGCTTGAAATCCAATACACATCCTAATACAACTTACTGTAGGATGTTGGTGGTGAAAGTTACTAAATGAAAGGTGTGCAGAAGTTTGATATAGAAAGTACATTGAAAAAATGACGGAATCTGAAAGAGTTTCCAAAATTCTACTGTCACTGTAGTGAATTTACTACAGCTTTAAAGTATTTCTGCCCTTGTATCACTTTATACGACAAGTTATCTTATAGCAGGATTGAAACATTAATATTTGCAACAGTGTAAAGTGCTAATTAATTATGGAAATGGAGTCACATCCGAACGGAAATGGAAGTCATAGCCAACTTTTTCCACCCCATCATGAGCATCTGGCCATGGGGCACATGCATGATAATATGCCACCACGTAATTCATACATTTATACATTGTCCAAGGCAAAAAGCTTTTTAACATTTTAAAATGCTTGTGTCCGAAAATTGTAGTATTACTTTTGCTTCGCAAAATGTAAAATTAATATTTAAAAAATGCAAGTGGGCTATACACATTCTTGCAGGGGATTTAATAATAGTGCTACTTTTCATGCCTCTCAGCTTTTATTGATGAGTAGACGCTTTTGTGAGCTTTTTAAAACATTAACGGTGAAACAATATGCTATTTTAAACTCAGCTTGCATAGCAGTTGTGCATTGTTCAGAAAATCTATTACTATTTTAGACAATAGAACGTTTAATTCGAAGCTTGTGTTTTCTTTAACTCGTCATTTTTAATTACAAATCTTTATTTAAATGTTAATCCTTCAAAAATACATTCAAGTCATACTATCAAGCCGTTTTACTTAAAATGAAATGGTAGAAGAAATAGTGCAATTTTGTTTGCCAAGCGCTTTATAATTCATTCATTGTTTGTGGGTTTTAATCCAATGACAATGATTGAATAAAATGATTTATAACTTCTGCTAAAATCAATTATAGTAACTAAAGGATGTTATTTATTTATTTCGTGGTTTAGCCGACGTGGACGACCTTGGGTCTGGAATCATCGGAACTTTTTTAACCTTCATGTCTTGGGTGGTTGTCGCCCTAACGTTTCCCTTCTCTCTCTTCTTTTGTTTTAAAGTAAGTTCCGTCTTGGCAATTCCTTAGTTTTCAATTCTATGTTTTCCAAATGGATCTTTTCAATCTAGACCTTGGGATGGACTACCGTAATTAAGTCTTGATGAATTTAAATTTAATTATGAGCTTCATGAACCTACTACTGTCACCGTACTGTTTCCAAGTTCTCTGGCATAATTTAGTACTTCAGTTTCTAGCTCGGTTTTTAGTCTGATTAACTTCTTTACGTCATTTCATAAGCCATCAATGCATATGGGCGTTCGTCAAACTCATTTAGATTTAGCTGTCTTAGATATAACTTGGAAGTTTCTTTTAAAAACGGGGAGACGTAATTATAAAACTTTTGATGAGGGTTTAAAATGCAACTTTTATGGTGCCATTTTGTTGAAAACTGATCGTGTCACTGATCAGGAGCAGTGGTGGATTTTTATTTGCACGGTTACTTTATTTATATAAGTAAATATAGGTTCTGTATATAGTATCGCATCGGTTTGGTTGGTGTGAGTGAATTTAATCGGGAGTTTAGTAAACAGGCATCGGTTCGGATATTGTTTGACATAATTAAGGGTTGAAGGACTATCGATTGAGTTTAATTTACTTCGTCGTAGCAAAATTGGATGACAAGACGGTATAAAAAATTAAGTAAAGGACCTTTGTGGTTGAGACGGATGACGATATGTATAGGTACCTTTTACAGACATGATAATTGTGAAGTGGTTAGTTTGTTGGTGTTATCCGTTTTTATTTATATGAATGATGAATACGGCCAGGCACTCATTCTTGTGGCTGTCGTGCTTCTTTTAGTCAAAAATCGATGCAGCCAAAAGCATGCAATAAAAACCCACTATAACGAGTTGAATGAGAAATTTTTTAACTAACTGACTGCGAGATATTGGACAGTGTAGTGACGGAATCAAGTAATGGTTATATCTTTGCAATAATTTAAAACACATAACACACGAATTGAAGTGAATGCGAAAACCTTTACTTAACTTTATGTTTTGAGTTTAATCAGTTCTTCTAGAAAAGGACGTAAATAAATTAAAAAAACGAATGTGGGAAACCAATCTCATTTTCTCATTAAATATAATATTAGATTTGGCTTCTTCAACTTGGACAGGTCGTCACCAGAGTGCAAAATATCCCGTCGCAAAATAGAATGCAAAAAATCCATAATGCAAAATCCTCACTTGGAGATGGCACTAAAACCGTGGGATTGCATTTTTACAGTAATCGCTGTCTTGTTAAAGTAAAGCTCGGAAGCATGTTAACATTTCAAGTATAGAATTTCGTCATTAATTGTAGGCCTATTCTTGCGTACAAATAATTGTAGGATCCATGCTCCTACATATTATAATTTTATGACAGTAAGTATGGCTAAGTTTCATAAAACGGACCACCCTTGTACCGTAGAATAATAATTTGGGCCTATGTTAATTAAAGGTTGTCCAAGAGTACGAGAGAGCTGTGATTTTTCGTTTGGGTCGTCTCCAGTCTGGAGGTTCACGCGGAATCTTCTTTGTCCTCCCATGTATCGAGAGCTATAGTAAGGTAGACCTCAGGACCAGTTGCTTCGACGTCCCCCCTCAAGAGGTCAGCTGCTATACATATTTGACCTTTTTAGATTTTTTTGGTGACCAATAAATGCATGAATGTGCCCCAAATAATTTCAACCAACCTTTGACATTTTAATTGTACTGTATTGTAGCAAAATTTGATTAAAACACAGGATGAAAGTGATATCACAATGATGAAGATTAAAAGAAAGAGGAGGATAAGCATGTTTATTTTAAAGCGGTTGCTGACCTATAATTTCATAATGTAATTTAGGTCCTGACGAAGGACAGCGTTACGGTGAGTGTAGATGCTGTGGTCTACTACAGGGTGAGCAATGCTATTGTCTCCATTGCAAATGTTGCCAACGCTCATCAGTCAACTCGCCTGTTGGCTCAGACAACGCTCAGAAATATCTTAGGAACAAAGAATCTCCACGAACTGCTGAGTGAACGGGAGATCATCTCTAATGCAATTCAGGTAAACATGCCCTTAAAATCAATGAAAACTCAGACCCTTTACCCTAAGTCATGTGTGCAATGTCCATGGAATCTTATGCCAGTCATGCCAAGGGTTATCCGTTTTATTATTTATTTATTTCATCCAGGTGTATGTCTTATCCTTTTCCATACGAAACAAAACACGAGCATGAACTTCAAACCTGTTTAAAAAAAATAACTGGAATGGAAAGAGAATAATGGAATTTAGCTTTGAAATGAGGTGTATTCAGTTCAAGTGAATGGATCGGCTTGGCTTCACAAGTTGAATGAAATCCATAGTTGTAAAATATTCATGAACTAAATGATTCATTGAGCGAGTTCCCAAGTTCCACTTTCCTAACTTTCCTTCTCATTACTTTTACAACGACTGACAATGGGATTCCACAGCGAATAATGCAATATATATGGATAAATATTAAAAAGGCTTTCGAATTATGCCTAGCTTTTGCTATAGCTAAAGCTATCCAGCTTTAGTAGTACTCGAGAAAAAGGAGTATAATTGGATGTTTTGGGTGTGCCGAAATGAAATGGCATGGATGATTTGCACAATGGAGTATTAAAGATAAATAAGGTTAAACAAGCAAAATTTCTCAAGCTAACAAATAAATATTCATTTAGTTATAAGGGTTTATCCGTTTATAAAAACGGTATACGATGTGAAATTATGGCATATTTTCCTGTTAAGTTTGAAACACTTTGTATGTGCATGGGGAAAGTTCCAAAGGGTTCTTTTGTTTTTAAGCTGTTTAGGTCTTGAGTGAGATGATATTATTTTTTCGGTGAATAAATAATAAATTTAAGGTCTTTTTAAGGGCTGAGTTGTGTCCCTGCAGTATTTTATATTTCATTCCATCTTATTTTATGAGAAAATGTACGGCGTTTACTCGACAGACTTTTTATGTCTTCTGACAATAGTAGATAACAGTCACTTGACTCGTCACTATATCAAGTTACGTTCTAAACCTTAAAGACCTTAAACCTTTTTCTCCAACTAAGTCGGGTCAGGTTCCGGTTACATTTTATGGGAAATTAAAATCGATCTAAACTCGTACTTGACCCTCCCTTTGTGAATCCTCCATTTCACTGATTTAATTTAGCTTATTGTATTTGTTGATTTCAGTCATCTTTAGACGTTGCAACGGAAGCTTGGGGGATTAAAGTTGAACGTGTTGAAATGTAAGTGGGTTTGTTCCTTTTAAATTGTCAGAAAAAGCTGTAGAAAAATATAGTTTGGAGACACTTAAAAACAATTTAAGTCTGCAGAACTGAAGTTAAAAATGAATTTAAGGCATGTGAAGAATAAATACCAATTGTATCATGGACCTTAATGTTTGTTAAGGGAAGCAAAATGGTAAACCCATTGAGGTTTTAGGTGAACAAGTTAAAAGTGTAATGTAAACAGGAAGCATATCGTGTTAGTCATGAACTATCCTTGTATTTTAAAGTTGGAGTTAAATTTCATTTCATATATGAATCCGCGAGCCAATATACTATTAGATTTGGCATCATAGATAAGCTTGAATGTGTCTAACTTGTCAGTTAAATCGTGAGTTGAATTATATATGCAGTATTGATCCATTTACTATTCACTTTAGCTTACAAATCAATAGCATTTATTTCTCACCTTAAAATAGGTCAGCTAGGTGAAACTATTGCCCATGCAATTTAACATTGCTACAAAGCTCCGCGAAGCAGTTTTCTTAATAGTTGATTTTACATTAAAAACTGCCATTTTAAACCAATGCAAGGCTTTTATTCCCATTGATAAAGTAGTAAATGACAGCTTTAAGTGTAAAACTGTGTTTTTATTCCAATACACAGAAAGGATGTCCGATTGCCAGTCCAACTGCAGAGAGCGATGGCAGCCGAGGCAGAAGCTTCGCGTGAGGCGCGTGCTAAAGTGATTGCAGCAGAAGGAGAGCAAAAAGCGTCTCGAGCGCTGAAGGAAGCTTCAGATGTAATCAGCGAGTCACCTGCAGCTTTGCAGCTCAGATATCTCCAGGTCGGCGTTAGAGTCTTTTCAGAAATCTTTTCAACAATGCTCGAAATGCGAACCCGGCGAAACCAGCGTCGCAAACTGGTTCGCAAAAAGAAACTGGTTGTCAGTCATCTAATGTCGAGCAGCCCCATTGCAAAAGTTTCCTCCACTTTTTCAATGTTTTGCAAGTTTGTTAAGTATCATTACAGGATTCCCAGAAGCATTAAGATGTATCGGGGTCAGTTAACTATTAGTATATTCCTGTTTTACTTTGCAAGCGTTTTTTGTGAATTCCACATTTGATTTAGGGGTTCTTGTGGGTTTAATTCCCTGGGGAATTATTTTTTGCCCCAGTAGCATTAAAAGCGTCTTTGTCATAGGGTGAATTTACATTTAAAGTATCTCTTTCCTAATTGAAGGGAATTAAAACAGGAAATATGGTATTTTTGGGCGCAAAAATCATTTACAACGAAGGTTTTAAAGTATTTATTACGCAGGACTTTTTTGTACACCGTACCGTTCTTCCGGTCGACTACAGAATAATTATTTTGCCTCATCTTTCCTTTCAATCACTCCATTTATTATAATAACTGGAGGTACATACTTATTACATTAGCTGTGAATGGCTGTTTAACCGGTAATGCTTCTAATTTTTCAGACATTGAACACAATCTCTGCGGAGAAGAACTCGACGATAGTTTTCCCTCTACCTATCGATTTGATTCAGGGATTTATGAACAAATGGAACAAGGAGTAAGGATCAAGAAAGCGATTTGCTCTGGAAAAAAAGCGAAGACTTATTTTCAGAACGAAATCCCTCAAGTGGACACGGATGAAGTTCTCATCAAACTTTAACTAACGGATAAAAAAATAAGCACAGATCTCAACTTGACGTTTTAGAAATAATAATTTATTATTATATTAAATAATAATTTGATCTTATTTGTAAAATTGAGGACTGCTTGAATTTGCTTTTTGTATGATTTATATCATTTTCTACAAGCTTTGATGCTTATGATTTAGTTTAGTTAGGACTCTTTCATGCAGAATAGTGTTTTTGCGATTTGATAATCTAATTTAGTTGTATCCTTATTGATATTTAATTGGATATGATGTTTATGGATTATTTAAGGATTTAATCTCTGGACCAATTATGTAAAATTTTGAACAAATGTAGCAATTCAAATAATTTACGTTAAAATTTAATGGACAATAGCAATTGGACAGGCTCTGGAGCCAGATTTGTTTTTATACCTAGATTTTCGGAACAGTATTATAATCAGATAGGATGTTTGTATTGCTGAAAACTGGAAAAATAGGGTGCAGATTTCAGAGATGTAATGAACGGATTTCGAAATGAAGATCTAAACTTTTTGACCGCAAGACAAACTTCTCTAGGCTGTATGTCACCCAGGTTTATATTAACTGTAAATATTTATACCATTTAGAAAATTATTGAAATATAATTTGTTTGGTATTTTAAAGCGTAAAATTGCAGTGGCTACATATCTTCATATCAGTCAATATTGATTTAAAACTTAATTGAGGAATTTCAGTATAAAATCTTGCAGAACTGGAACTAAGCTGCTTTAGAAGATTTACTGGCATTTGTAAAAGCCAGCGTTTCCAATTTCATATTGAGTAGTATAACTGTATTCTACACGGAATCGATGCTTTCATGAAGCCAACTTAAAAAATTAATTTAGATCAGAAGCATTAAACTGAAGTATTTGTAAGTTTACACTTTTTTCTTAGAATGTATTCGCCAGTTTGGTTTACAAAGCACAAAAATAAAATTATGAATCTACACATTACTCAATGCGAATTCACGGATTATTGTAAAACTATGTGAGCTTTACCAAAAAAGGGGCAGAGTATATGTATGAAACAAATGGATAAAAAAACAGCTTTAATGGATTTAAATTATCTCTAAAGTTCGTTATAAATATTTTAAAATATCTTATAGTATTATCATTATTTACTTTTTCATCGCAAACTATAAAACCATACGGGAAAACGCATTGAGTTACTGAAAAAATGGTTGGTGGCCCTGAAAATGTAAATTGTTGTCATTCTGTTGGATTCTTATGATTTAGAGGATTTTTTAGAAATAAACTGTCAACTGTATTCTATTGTAAACTATAGGAAGAGGAATTTTTTAAATAAATTTGCTTTAAGCGTGGAAATAATCATTAGAACGATACAACGCGGAATAGTGCTTGGAAAAATTATGATAGTCAATTAAATGAGATGACTGTCAATGCTAAACTTCGCGATCTAACTCAGTTAGGTAGGTAAATATAAGTTCGGTTTACTTTTACTTTGATAATTCTGGTCGTAGGTCTAATTTTCAAATAAGGAAAGTTCGAATATGTCTGTGTATTATTTTCCTAATAGTTTTAATTAGTTCGGCTTACACCGCTATAGTTTCGCATGTCAGTGTCACAGTATTCGTATTCATTAAAATGTTTGGATTGGTTGTGGTAATAATTGACGAACCTAAAAGGTATTTTTATTAGTTTCAAGTTCTTACAGCAAACAGCAATTTTTTTCTCAATATTATAATAATTCTTATTAATAAAACACCAATTATCTTCTGCAGGAGAGTTACATTTGTTTACAAAGTTTTACAACATAGAGTAGTACAATTAATTACACTGCTTGTATAATTAAGGGATTATATATATTTACTCATTGACTCATTAGTAGCAAGGTAACTTGACATTTTAATTGACTTCGTCTCTACACGTTAGGTAACTTACTCTGTACTTTTCAACAAAATGCTCATAAATGAATATTTATCCGTTTCAATAATATGATTTTAATATGTGATTTATTGAAATCAGTAGACCAATTATTGTTGATTGAATAGGTGAGTTTCTGCTGCAGTTTTTAGTTATATGAATAGCTATAATTGAAGACTAAAGTACGGATAGTAGATTTCATTTCGCTTTGTGGTAGGTAAAGTATGGCTAGTAATGGAAAGTAAAACTGAATGAAATGCATGTGTTACAACAAGAAAAGCATACAGGAAGTGCCTATTTCTAATACTCTTTAGCAATATACAATAGTACATAAGTATAGGTATTAAGTGTTGAAAAGATTCTTCTGTTCATTTTTAGTTTCTTTCAAGTTTTGCCGTTTTCGCAAGTACTCGAGAGCTGTTCTGAAAAAAGCGGCTTTGCTGTGTAAGCTTCTTGTAGCTTTTTGACAAATCTTAAAGTATTAGTACAGTAGTCGTGTGTATTTAGTACATATGGTAATAATTGTAAAAAGTGAGATTCGTTTAATCTTCTGTATTCGACGAGGGTGATCACAGAACAGGCGAGTTCGCTTTGGCTCCTTTTGAATTTTTTTGAGTTGGGCTTTTAGCTAGAAATTGTGAAGACGTTGACGTTGAAGCACCTTGTTTAAAGTCGGGATGAAAATATAGCAATTGTTGTAAAATGGTGGACAAAGAGGTAGTAAAGATAAGAAGAAGCATGAGGAACAGGAACGGTAATGAACTGCTTGAGTTTCCTCCGAAAATAAACATCGTGGGCAGTTTCAACCTTGTGGAGGATTCGCTACCGCTTCCTATATGGATGAATAAAAACACATTTCATTTTATAATTGAGTGTTTTTTTTTTAATTTAATACTCCCCATGTCGGGCGTATTGCTTTGGTTAATTATCCAGTAGTTTAGAAAGGCCTAGCTGTCCCAAAACATGGATGACTTTCTATTAGGAATTAGGAACAAACCTATCCCATGGCTAAACATTTTGCATACGAACCTCTAAACCCTAAACCCGTGAAAAGTCTAGAACCCTACACCCTTACAAACCCCACTCTGTGCCCCTGTAAGGAGGTTTCACTGGGTATGGATAGGCGAATTATGAGATTTAACTATACTAAAATGTAATATCCCCAGTAAAATATAACACTCACCTACAGTCCTTCCATCCTTGAGTGCCAAAGAGCCTGTAAAAAGAAAATAAATGGTAGGGTGAGCTACAAAAGAGGTCAATTAATCAACAGACCGAATTACCTTCCACTAATTAATTAGCCGGGTCACCACCTTCTCTTGTGTTACTTAATAAATATAAGCCAGAGAAGTGCTTCTCAACTAACTACACGGACTTCTACAGATATTTCATGCAACAAAACGGGGTTCTATATACTTCTACTGGTAGGGCAAAATAAAGAGAAAATAGTTCGCGAATTTCCATCATAGCTGACCTTAAATTTGGTTTCATCTTAAAAGTTAAAACCTGCAGATCATATTACCAAGTTATGGAAGAAACAAAGGAAGGATTTACTTTAGTTAGCAAACTGTAGCACAGCTCAAGGTATTTCCTTTCTCTCTTAAGAAACTAAGAAGGGTAGTTAATCTTGGAGTTGAGACATGAGAAACGACTTGTGTTTACTAATTTTGGAGGAAAAGCTGCTAATTAATTTTGCCCATTTGTTATCCAATCCTGTAGAAACTTTAATACCACAACGTAAGAAAGGTTTCGAAAGCGTAGAAGTTATTTATGTGGGGGTTTAATTCGTAAGGGGTATCTACTCAAATTTATTGAGTCAGTTTAGTAAAATAATACTAACAAAAGAACCATGAAAAGGTCTGTGTTGAATGAAGGAATCTTAAAATAAACGTTGTTTTTTCAGCAAAAACAAGAAAGTTAGTTTAAAGAGGTAATAAGAAGGGAAAGAGACGCACCTGGATAATAAAGGTGAGTTCTCCTAGTAATATAGTTGGTGTTGGGGATGTTGAGCTCGCAATCGAAAACTGAAGAGATGGATGACAGATTCAAGTCCTCGATCACTTTATAAGCTGACACGTCATAGGCACCTTTGATAACTCGCGTGCTAAAGATCATATCATCCAACCTGCGAATAAATTGCAAGAAAAAACTTCACATGTAGAATCGGAAATCATAAATTGTTGTCTGTGAAATATGATAACGAGGGACGGTATGGACTTTATGTAAGATTGTTTGAAGTAAAGCATATGATATGGTACTTTTAAGGTGGATTGAAGGGTGTGACAGGGTTATTTATGGGATTATGTTAGCTTTGTGAAATGGCAACTGATCCCATTCAGATTTTTATACGTTGTTCGATATTATTTAGCAGTCAAATATAAATGAAGCGTGTGTAATGTTTTATGTCATTTATTATGGGTTGTTTGTTTCAAAAGTAAGCGACGCGATGGCTTTAGTTGTTTAAAACTTTTAAAATCTTATCGGTTTAGAAATAATGGGAGCAAAACGAATGGCTTTGCTGTTTGGTTTTGGACCTGGAACGCAGAAGGCTGTTAAAATTACAGTATAGGTTTCCTTTAATGAGAAATGTATATTTTAAAGTCCTTAAAACTTTACAGTTTCATTAATTACGAAGATACAATTTGTAATATTTCCAAAACATTCCAGAGAATATGTTCCGGTAGTTTAAACTTTAACGGCATTCTGAAAGTTCTTAGATGTACAACACTTTCACGATACATCTCGCATTTGCAAAAAGCTCTTTGAAAACCTGAACAAAGATAGAAGTTGAAATAAAACGTAGAGTATAAAGAAAAGGAAGAGTATCTCTCTCTCTTAAATTAAGTATCGTTCAATCTAAAAGTTAATTAATCAAGATAGATGAACAAGAAAAGGGAATTAGTTCCTTGGGCTCTTTCATTAAACACCTCAAACTTTAAGTTATTTTATTATTAGCACGTTTCAACATTTCCATCTTCACCGCTAGTTTCTGGTCTTGTTTCTTCGCAAAATCTTGTTACAATTAAAACTCTTGCTGTAAAGTTAGAGCCTAGCTTGAGAGAATGCAAGTAAAGTAAACTGAAGTTGCCATCTTGAACCAAGAATTATAGTCTTCACTCAGTCAGTTTGCGATCTTGTCACTTTTAATTAACTTAAAGTAATAAAAGCTTGCTATGAAATGAATCAAATCAAAAGTGACTTGAGGTGACGAGACAAAGACAGTCAGTCACTTTTTAATTCTCTTGAGAAGGAAAATCATCTTGTCAAGATGATATGGATCGTTCACGAAGCTCTTCACTTTTAAAGGGTTTCAAGAGCTTAAAAGGAGCGTGACTATTAAAGGTTTTTGGGGAGAAAGTTTCCTCCGAATTTAGTATTATTTCCATACGGAACTATGCAGTACTCTCGTAAAACGTGTAATACCATTAGAACAAACCTTCGGGCTTTTGGTTAAGTTTATAATTGTAATGATTTTCATAGTTCCCTTTAAAATGGTAATTATGAGTACAATTTACCGTTATTTATGAGTATATACTCGACATGCCTGTATTCTCTGGTTTTAAGGATTCCTGACGTGAAACGATACAATAAAAATATTCAATACTCACCCCTTCAATAAATACCCGTAATATCCCTCTTTTGTAAAATCTGTCAGTTGAATTTAACAAAAAATAAGCTGAGAAGGCAACATTATAGAATAAAAAGATTGATTGACAGGTTGACATTTATTTCCCCAATAATATGTGCTACTCTAGCCTTCAGCAGCTTTGCTATTTGATCTTGATAACGGAAACGGACGGTCATGGTTGGATATGAGATTGACTTGACTAAAAGATTCAATGTCCATCAAAGGAATTTACTTGTATTAAAAATTTCTAGATTTTTTTTACGGGTTGGATTTGATAAACCCATTTAACGCTCCGTTTAATTTGACGGAAAAACTAGCAAACTATATGTTTCATTTTTAGAAATGTTAGCATTTACTTTTATATATACAATCGGGAAACAAACGCTGAAAGCTGAAGCTACTCGATGCCTGGTTTTTTATGAAGTCGTTTCATTACTAGTTCGGTCAAGCTGTCATCAAATCCTCGAATGATTTAATCAAGATTCTTTGATGGAGGAAAGTCTTTTCAGTTTTTTAGGGGGGTAAAAGCCCGGAAGTATTTTTATTAAAAACGGAAGGAAAATACCCAAGTGAGGTTTCACTCATTTTATTGTACTTCGGTTGGCAAGTAGATCTTTAGGGAAAACCCGGCCGGAGGATATCGCTAGTATTGGAAGACTAAACAATACAAAATACCAACAATGAGATCTGCTAGAGACCTTTTCCCGTCTGCTTTTTTGTGGGGAAAGAAGCCATCCTTAGATACATTCCGCACTCGATGCACCATTTCTCTCATCCTCCTAACTATAAGCTTTCCTTGTTATTTTAACGTTTACCTACTTGATTCATGTTAATTATTAAAGTGTGAGTATATTGGCCATTTTAGTTATTAAAATATTCGTGTTCAAGCCGCGCAAAGACCACGCCTCGCGTCATGAAATCGAGGACTTTAGCTTTGAGTCGTTTTGTTTCCACTGAATGTCGAACTTTTCCCCAAACTTCCTTTTTTACATTCTCTTTCGAACAAAAGACCTTTTCTTTAGGTTGGAATCTTCCACTCATTCTTGTTCATAATATGTTGTCAATCTCATCCTCCCTGTATTTCTATCTTGGGGTTGTTTTTTTCTCGGTTTTTACCCGTTTTTACTCCCTACGTTACCCAACCACCGAAGAAATGGCCTTGAGTGATGCAGTTGCATTTAAGTGACATTTTCAGAGGAGATGATGATGGGGGGAATGCCCAGTCAATATGGACTGAATGGTAATAGACAACCTTTAAAAGTTGTAGATAACATAGGAAAGTCGTAAAAGCCTGTCCTTTTGGGGAAATAAAGAAATAATGAACCAACTCTTAAAGAAATATACAGAGGAAGGAGATAAGAAAAAAGACAGAGTTTCCTGGAAAAAAATAAGAAAATTATGCCGAAAAGTAGATACTACTAACTAACTAGGGATGGGCTGGTGCGCTGTAAGGTTTTGTTGATCACTACACAAAGCATTCACTTTCTTCGAGGCAGCAAAAGACTATAATATTAACATGCATTTTAATTTTAAAACTAAAATTATGCTGTTTTCTAAACTTGGAGGGTTTCTAATGCATTTTAAGGGCATAAAGTTTCAAACATATTTCAAAGTTTGAAACTGCAGAAGGGTAGGAAAAATATCGTACGATTTAAATTTTTTGAAGTTCTGAATTTCAAAAAAGTACATTTTTAGCAACAAACGTTTATTTTTTGGCTATGACGTAACTAAAAAAATAACCCATGTAGAACCTCTAAAATGTTTCCATCTTAAACCCCAAACCCTCGTACTGCCGCTCCCTAGTTATATTCGTATAACTTCCACTGTACGCTGTAGTATGGATAATATGGATGTTGTCCTCCATTCTTGAAAATTGGATTCGTTTCTTCAAAGTTTATTACAATTGGTTGTGTTTTGTATATGGCGATGGCATTGCTCTGCATCCGACCCGGGGACAGGACAAAATCGCCCTCAACTCACTCAAGATCAGATTCAAAACCCGATCCGGGCTCAACAGGGTGATTTAATTTAAATCAAGTTTCTATCCCGTTGTCAACTAAACTAAGGAACTCTAGTTGTACTTTTCTTAGATCTACTCATACTACTTTTTCTGTTCTACTACTACTACGACTAGTTATACTTTTACTATTTCTACTCCTGTCCTGATCCTACAACTACTAGAACTGCTACTGCTACTACTACTACTGCTACTGCTACTACTACTACCACTACTACTTCACAACCCCAACTACTACGAGGGAGATCAAGATCAACTTGGAGAAAAGGGATGAATTAAATATTAAGAAAGTTTGAATTTATTCTCCCTTTTAAACTCTTCTTGTGCATAGCAAAACTTTACTAAGTTTGAGTACAACACGTTGCGTTTCATTGTCCCGAAAAGTTTCATTTCATTTTAATACACTTCTTCTACGACTACTTTAATATAAAATGGAAATGAATAGATTAGATTAGTAAAGTTGAAAGAGCTGAACATGATACGGGCTCTGTTTTATGTAACATTAATAAAAGGTTATTGCTAGCAAGATTTTGGTGGCTTGAATAAATTGAATTAATATAATAATATACCAGAGGAAAGTTGGAATGTACCAATGAAATAAATGGTAAATGGATGTGAGGAAAGTGTACATAATGCTTGAGGGATTAGTTAGTAAAAGAGTTAGTTCCGGGCACTTACTTTTGATCTTTATTCTGCCCATGGTAAACGGTAAGTTTTGGTTCTGGATAAACTCCGGAGGCGGAACAGGAAATATTCACGAACCCCGACCTCCTTGTCTCCTTTACATCCAGCTTTAGCTCTTTTTCAGGTGCTGAAAACATTTAAAACACATTAGCTATTATTCTTATTGAAAAATTTTTATTCTTTGTTTTAATCAAAAGTACTTAAGGGTCTTTTAAGCAGTAAAAAGGACGAAAGGGATTTCCGTTCTCTTGTTACTTGACAATCGGCAAACTATAATGGCATTGAAGGAAAAACTAAAGCGACCAAGCAAAACTTATAAGTGATTCTAGTGCTCATTTGCGAATTTATTTTAATTTGTACAATTGTACAAAGGAAAGGTGCAGGTGCATAGAGTTGGAAATTTATTAAACTATGCAGGCATGTCTGATCTATATCAATATTGAATTCTCAAAAGCTTCAATTCCATGTGGAATCCTGATCTCTGACCTTAGCGACACGGATCTAGCAATCATTTGTCATTTATGGTGCGTAAAAGTTATACCAAGCAATAAATTCCGTATTATTAATTTTAGTATTTACATTTCCACAGCTTGGAAGATACTTATAAAGAGGGGTATGGATCATTACTTAGAATCCCCCTTCCTAATACCAGTATTTTAAGCAAAACATCAAAATTAAGTTACATCTTGCGAAAACTAGGAATTAAAATACATTTCCATACTGTTTACTATTGACAAAGCCTTGCTCTGAATATGCAAGCCTTTTTGCAGGAAATGGAAAGAAAACAAGTCTAAAAACAATTAACTTAATGATCCTTGAGTAGATTGGCACACGTCATATAAGGATAAAGTAGGGACAGACAAGCAAACATAAACACAAAGATTCGTTATTCAACACTTCATTAGTTTCTGGTATAAAAAGTTCTCTTATTGCATGTAGGCAGATAGATAAAAGTGTAGGCACAAGAGCTCGCTCTAGTAATTAGTAAATAGATAAAGGGCGTAGAAGATCAAAGGGCTCAAGTTTAGAAGGGATCGCTTTAACAAAACCAGAGTATTAAAAGGGTACGATGCATATTCGGTTGAGTGTTGAACATGTGATTAATCTCATTTTAAGTTTCAAGTGAGTTGATTGTTAATTGGTTTGATGACACCGTTTGTCAACAAACGCCTTCATCAATTCAGTCATCTCTATGTGTATCATGTCTCCAGGATAAAAGAGGTCAGAAGGTACAGTGGAACGCTTTCCATTCTTAAGGTTCTGACGGCAAAAAAACCATACGTTCTGGCATTTCTGTACCGTGCATCACAGACAATTAACCCACTAACTGCATTTTGGTCTAAGTGTCCTTCAATAATTCCTCTCACTGCATATTTTTCCATGTAACATTTTTACTCGTACGAGACTAAGCCCAAGCGAATGATTCAAGTTAAGTGAATTGTATTATTTGTGTTTTGATAGAAATAATTCCCTAAAGGAATTCAAACTAAAACCTGAAACACCGTACAGTCTTTGTAAAGTTACTATTAATAGGATTTAATCACTGAGCAGAATTCGAAATAAAGTCCCCCGTCAAATAGTTCCCTTGTTAGCTTTCTCAGAAGACACTTTTCACTCGTCCCTTTCATCTCCATCATCCATTTATGATTAATGTTTCACTAGCTGCTCTAAATTTAACGGTTTTTAGTCCTTTAGTCTCTTCTTCTTGTAGTGTATAGTTCCGGCAGCAGTCTGCCCTTTTATCTCGTTCGAGACCTTCGGGAGGCCTTTGACAGTTTTACATGGAAGTTGAATGCTTTACTTGAAACTGTTAAATAAATAGGAACCGGGTCTTCTTTACAACTGTGTTCACTTTACGCTAGAGATAACGTATTGAATAGCGTGAGTAGAATGAAGCTTGGGTAGTTCAATGGAGAATTTCTGTAGCCCCCATAGAACCATAAAAAGGCTGAACAATTTTGAAATGCTTTTTTTAACTGAACACTTTGAAAAGCCAGGTAGATTAATTTCGTTAAACCTGAAGAGACTTGGTAAATTAAATTAAGTGGTTTTTAGGGTCGGCGTCGAGGGACCTTTTATTTCATCCATTAAAATTTTGTTGGAAGATCCACTGAGTATCAAATTACATTTTATTAAAGCTACAAACAAAATTAAAACACAGACTTGCTAGTTATAAACAAACATGCAATGGCGTATGATCAATGCAACCGTAACTTCAAAGTCAGATCAGATCATCCATCATTTAATTCAACTCCGAATTGAATCTACGTTGCTCTCTGAGGAATTTAGATTAATTTTACTAAACAAATAAACTAAACCGGATGTATATATGGCTAGACCTTGCTACTGCATAGAATTCGGTTTCTCTTTTAGGCCACCATCATGCTATTTAAATGGAATGACGTGGATGATTTAATGTAGTTTTGATAAGTTAGATAAACTTTTGCTCTAACTTTCACCCCAAATCCAATCTCTTTCGGATAAATTGGGATGGGAAGTAATTTTAATCAAGGGTTATCAATTCTAGGTAAAGTTCCTTGCAAGAGAAATTAAATCCTTATACCGTTGCATTTGGAGAGGTATACTGCTAAGCGTCTTTAATGCTTAACATTTAGTTTTGCTCGATAGATTCTAACTTCTGAACCTCCAAGAAAGTATCCCACGAAGAAAAAAGAGGTTCAATTCCCACATAAAATTGATGAAAATAAAGATTTTTAGGTCCCTATTGCTGCAGTTAGAATGATAAAGAATGAAGACGTATTAGATCAAAAACCCATAAAAACAAAGAAACCAAAGCTGAGTTACTTTTTATCCAAGTTCATCGATCATCTCTGGCCCAAGTAAACCACATTCAATAGAGTACTGCTTTTTGAAGATCAGCCACTTACTTACTTTTGACAGAGAAAGAGAGAGATAAATAATAATTTTTATTGTTTAGGTACATTGTTACCCTAATCATATAATTCATATGGATTTATTACCCTTATAATATTTCTGCTATGATGAATGTTGTAAAGCAGCTTCTAAAGTGAAGAGAACGTAGAATGGTCGCCATTTTTTTATATTAAGCAAAAAACATCACTCAACTTTCTACAGTACGGCTAAATGGTACAGAATGTACATTAAATAATGAAAATTGCTGGGGTTCAATTCTTGTTATTTTTGTGTAATAATAATATACCGTATTTCCCGATTTAATTCCCCTCCCCCGAAATAATTCCCCCCCCCCGGTATACTTCCCCATGGCAAATCGGAGTTTGAAAAAATAATTCCCCACGGGAATTAAATCGGGATATACGGTAAGCAAACTAAAAAATGTTCGCTAAATTATTCCACAACTTTCACTTGATCCTATTTCCATTTATAAACAAGAGTAATACGATTTCCATTATTTACAACTGGATTTATTACGAGAAGTGATGTAAGCCTTAAAAGCCTCTACAACCAGAACCAGAAAAACACTAGTGCACTGCAAAAAAACAATACTTGATCCCCTGGGTCGAATAAAAAGCAGAACTTTAGATTTATGATTTTAATTCACAACTAGCAAATCGCATTTTATCATTTTTGATCCCGTGGGTTACTATTTCAGTAGCCCCTTGCATTCTCTAGAGAAACTCCTCGTGGATGTATTCTTCACTTATAAATAAGTCCACCAGCCCTCTTGCTTTGCTATTAATTGTCGTATTCACTGGCAGACTTACAAGTACAAAGTAGCCTTCGACCAACCCTTGGGACGGTGTTAAAAACCTCCTCCGAACAGCAAGCCGAGCCTGTCTAAGCTTTAATTTCTTGGGTTTTCTGAAAAGGTGGTGGGGGCAAAGAACCCACACCCCTTTTCGCTCATTTCATCAAAACTAACGATAAATTGTAATGCCTACTACATATCTTTTATTTAAATGGTTAGAAATGTGTAGAAAAGTAGTTTTTCAGGGGTTTGACTAGCTAGGTTCAATAGGGTTTGACTACTTGAAAATTTTGACCCCCACGGGCTAAAAAGTTTAGATTAGAGAATGGTTACTTTACACTGACCACTTTTTAACCAAACTCCAAAAATGAGTTTTTGAGGGGGTGGTTTGACCCGCATGGGTACCAATACTTCGTCCGATTGTTCAGAAATGCAATAAGGCTCTTTCTTTTAACTTGAAAAGTTGACCCACCAAATTTGGCGAAGCTAGCATAACCCGTGCTTGAGTTATCGTGTAAGCAGACAGACGGACACACGGACACCTTAGACAGGCTAAAACGGTACATCTTTTTAAGAAAAGTCCACATAAAACGTCCCAATTTCAAACTCTTGTGGCTTTTGTTTCAACGTATAAAAATTTGAGTAAGATTCAAGTTGCTCAACCATTTCTTAACATAGAACTGAACAAAAGCCAAGTTATTATCTTGAGACGTAAATAATATTTCATTATAAGAGAACTAAAGTCTCCAGTTTTTTCATAGTTTTATCAGATCAAGTCTAGAGGGAAGTTGATAAGTTGAGGGATTGCCTGACTGACGGAGTTGTAAATTACTTTTGGCATAAATTCACTCCTGCTAGACCACAAACGAGGATGATAAGCCCTGGGAACGACAACGAATGAATGACTTGGTCCAATTAACTCATCTTATTCTACTACGTTTCTTGACACAATATAATTCCATGTACTCCCTTACATTAGGGAAGGAGCTGTTAACGGAAATGGAGAGAGTTTTCGCTCTTATAGTCCCTATAAAATAAAACTAGAATGCCTTTATCAAATTGAGTGAAGCAGGAAAGAAAGAAGTACATTTTTTGGCTTGGTTGGACGGACTAAGATAAAAACTTCCACTTAACCGAAACTTATTATAGATAACGGAAGTAGTAAAAATATATCTAGATCATACATGAACGAAGGTTTAGGCTTGTTCAACTGTATAAGTATGGTGACACAGTTAGTGCGGCTCACTTAGCCCATCTTGTTAAGAAAGTTGGATCAATTGTCTTAATTTTTTGTTGCAGTATCATGGGCAAGAATTTGGATAACAATGCAATGGCAAACTTTAGCTGACTTTCATTCCCAAAATTAGCATTTCAACTCATTATCATCTTCAAATAAATAAATAGGGGTATGCTCAGTGTAGAAAATAGCTAGCAGCGTTAGCTATGACGATAATTTGCAATGCTTAAGTGCACGGGAAATTACCTACGTTAAATATTTACACAAGCCCTATTAATTTGAGTAAATTGGGTAGAAAATGCCCATTTCCTCAGTTACTTCAGTATAATGGTATCCCTTGAATTTTCTATGCTACTTTTGAGTTTAAAGAAGTAAACTACTTCGGGCTACTGGAAATTAGAATAAAAAGCATATAATAAACACAGTATTTGGTCTACTAAAACTACTACGACTACTACTACTCGGGTTTCGGAAGTTTGTCTAAGTTTGCATAAAATTGTGCAAATTTTTCCTCGCAATTAATTACAGTTCCTAGAATGGCAAGCAAGCTTGCAGTCATAAGCACTTAAAGTACAAATATTGGAATTACTACACTACAAGAAAGTATCATCCATATGGAGACTGGTAACCTGACCTCTTCAGTATAATTGTTGTTTATCTGTGTACCAAACTTATGTGAGCATTTTCAGAGAAATTAGACTCAGAACTAATTTGCCATTACCATAATTTATAATAAAAAGTTCCTCCTAGTTTAATTGCCTTGCCTGGTTTTATTTAGCAGCTAGCCGAGGCTTGTCAAGGCAGCTTTCTCCATTATTTGCAGGAGTTGTTTTCTGTAGTTCAGTGCTGGTTGTTTACAGTATGTAGAATGGAGAAGAGTCAGCAAAACTCGTAAGCCGTTTTGCGCATAACTTAGATAATAAATTCATTACTTTTGCAAAACTGCTAACTACAGAACCCACACATTATTTTAATGGAAGGGGGAAGATAAATGGAAATGGAACGGTATACAACAAACGAGCCCACAACAACTTATAAATAAATGCAGAGATAAATCTTTTAGAAGGTTTTGGGGCTTTAATACTACCCTAACTAACTCACTCCTAATTTCAATTCCATCTAGACTGTTATTTTGGTTCGATTATAGCTTTGGTAAAGTAAAAGGTGAACTTTAGGAGTCGCAGTTGATGGTAATATTTTATTTAGTGTAACTTACTTTATTCTAGCACTTCGACTGAAGATTGAAAGGATTCATTTAAAAAGGGTTAATCTTAAAAAATTCATCGTAAATTGAAATGTTCCCTTCTAAGCCTTCTAATAACGCTCCTCATAAAACTTAATTTATAACTTCCCATTTCAGGTCTCTGGGGTCGCTTAAACACATAAATGTAGTAGTTGAGCTGGTAAAGATAAATGTTTACGTTTACCATTTGAAACTCATTCAAAATTAACCTTAATGGTGAAAGTGTGTAGTTTATCCAGCCACGTTTCCATTTCCATTTCAGCGTATATGGGGTACTTCAATTTATCTTAAAAAAGATTACAGTTTGCACATTCAAATTTTTAAAGCCAATAATTCTGATCTAACTTTGCAATGAAAACTCACGAGGACATTGTAATTTTTTTTATAAATGCAATGGAACTTGATTTTGACAAATGAAGCGTATTTACCTACGTGTTTGTAGCTTTGGAGAAGGATTATTTTTTTAGAGAAACGTATACTCCAGTTGTGAGGGTTTTTCTATCAAATGGATGTTCTATAGTTTTATGGCTCCTGTTATTTTATAACCCTTGACAAACTCAGCTTAAATACCTGTACTAAAGTTCTTGCCAGTATTTCAAGGAATGAACGAATTAGTAACGCAGAGTTGTTAATGCAGACAGTGACAATGATGCAGACAATAATGTAATGTAAATTCGCAGACATTGTAGGAAAAAATCAATTGAAAAATAATGACTTTATAATAGTATTATACGTTTAGTTCTATATAAAGGGCAGGTGATGTGACCTATCAAGCTATTTAACTCGCCTAAGTGTATACTTCCCAAGCATGAATAAACTAGGGATTTAGAAACAATTAATAATTCAGTCATACCAAAAAGGCCCCTTTGTCGCTGCATCTACTTTCTATTTAAGTTACAGAAAAGCGGAAAAGCCCTCATCTCCAACAAGGATCATGTATCCTGTTCTTTTAGATCTTCTTGAAGCCCACATGATAGCCTCTACTAAAATAATCTCTTTCTTTCTTGCTTTCTTAACTAATTAATTATTTATCGTTAAGCTGAATGCCTATTTCCTGTGCAAACTGTTTCTCCCTCTCCCGTTTGTATGTATGTAAGCACTTTGTTACGGTATGTCAACAGCCAAGAGAAAAATTTAGTTTGATCGTGTGAGGGTAAGAGCTAAATAAGGGAACAGACTTGTTTCGAAATTCTCGGGGTTTTTGAAATTTAATTCTCATCCCCGTACACTAGCACCGCTATTTATGCAAGACGATAGTAAACGTTGTCACTAAATTTTATAAGCTTCGAAATGCAACTGGAGACGTTTAACCAAACGTTGACGGCTTGCCTAGAAATATTTACCTTTACGGTAGCATATATTACATAAAAGTTCCCCTGATTAGGCATTTTCTCAGTTGCAAAGGGTGAAAGCATAAATCATTAGAAATTTATGAATAAACGAATACGTGGTTGAGTGAGGGATGATTTATTATGATGATTCATGATAGACCTTTCATAGATCCATTAGGAGGAGAGACCTTCTTGGGGCGGAAGGTTAATGGAAATTCATTGTCGAACTTTGCCAGATAGATGAGATGAGCTCAAAAAGGGGATCAATCAATAATACCATTTTACTTATCCGTAGTATTAAGTAGTACATTGGGTTGCATTGAAAATGCAATCTAGTTTAAGTACTCCTGAGCTTCTTGTGCAAACAAAGTATACAAGGACTAATAAATACGTCGCAATACTTTACAAATAATGTTCTAAAGTTGAAAGATTTTGCAAATCGGACTGGTTGGTATGTTTAATTAATTAAAATACCATGAAAGAGACGAACAATCTTAAGTGTAAATAAAGGCTTTGCTACGCAAGCCTTAATAAATCTAGAGAGCAAAAGGCTTTGTATTGAGGTCGCATAGATTACCTACATATCAAGGATTTATTGATTGCTACCGATTGGGCTAAATATGGTCTTGATGAATTTTAGCTTTGTCTTGTCACGAATTTATGTATCAAATGCTAATATTCCATAAGACGAATTAAAAGGGGCATAATTTACTTTAACTTACTTTACGCTAGTAATAAAAAGATGAAAGCAGCTACTATTATTTTTATGAAGAATGACTCTAAACCAAGTTTAAGCAGTTCAAGTCGATTTTGGGGTTGTCAAAGCCCACGGAAATCTTAAAACTAATGAACGAGCCAGTAATGTTTTAATTTTTAAGTGCTTTTATACGTGTTATTACCATTGCCATGTATTTTATTGTTATATCATTACTTAATAACACCATTGACCGCAAAATGTAAGTTTAAAAACACGAACATGTATGTAACCTTAATTTAAGACGATATTCTACGTCATCTGAGTAGTTTTTACGGGTGGTTGTTAGTGTTTTAAGATTTTAAGACTAGTTAAAATTGAAACTTGATCAGTTATTCAAAACGCTGTCTCTAGTTTGAACATTAACATTTGGGTCAGTAAACCTGAAGCTGTGTAATCCGATTTATCATTAAAACCGAAGGTTATAGTTTAGTTATTTAATCATACAAAATAAATACTTTCCCTAAATATTATTTTTGAAAAGTTTCCTTTAAAATTCAGTATGGTCCCTACATCTGGAATGAAGCTGGTCTCGATAATTCTAACATTTGTTATCCACTCACCAAGAGATTCAATGGGCTACCCCATTATTTCAACCAACAATTGCAGTTGTCATAAACTTGGGGACTTTCAAATGTACTGTGGCAAAGAGATAAACTCGGGGCTGCAGGGGGCCGAGTGTCTTCCAGAGGTTATCTATTTATGTGACTACAAACTAAGCAAAGATGGAGCAACAGTTGTTAGAATGGAGCCTGAGCTTGAAGAACATGAGAAATACAATGAGACGAGTGGGTGTGAACTTGGGTGCACGGACCTGGACAAAAATGACCCTGCCGTTATAAGGCAGAGGGAAGTGGACCCTACTTTTTACCCTCAGAGGTTCAGGATATGCAATACTTAGTTTTTAGCCCAGTCAAGCGGACTTATTATTCTAAGGAATACTGCTTCAAGCGTTTGAGCTTTTTGTTACATTTTAGGCAAGATTTATTAACTAACTATGAGAAATTGGCAACCATTTATCAATCAAATCATGTTTTTGGAAATTGTTGCCGTACCTTTGTAACGCTTTAGCTGCAGTTTTAACATAGACAAATACAATACTTACTATAGCTTATGTGGCATTTTTATTTTAGTTTATTTTCAATTTATTTCTGCAGGAGGAGTTCATACTGGATAATCTTTCATAGTAAATTATGTACATTAAAGTTCTTTTCAACGCGATGAATCGGCAATAAAAAATATTTATTGACAATTATTATCTTGGACTCATTTTACGTTTGACTATAGCTTTAGTGCCATGTAACTTAACGTAAGGAAGGTCATGTATGCACTTACGACAAGCATGTAAAAATATAGTGTAAAAGTTCCCGTATCATACTTGCTACCTCTGCACAATTACTACCACTACTACTATACTACTATTGCTACTATTACAACTACTACTAACCTTGCATGGCCATACATTACAATTCTTTTAGGGTATTTTAACCTACTATAATTAATTTATTGCAATTGCATTGAAATGGCATTCCTTCATATCCATCGAAAGTCAAAAGCCCCAATTGCAACGTGTGTGGTGTTTAAGTATTTGGTCTATTGAAAACTTGCAGAAAAGGTAAAACGAAAAAAGTAAAAACAGACTGACTTTTTCTGTAAAACAATATAAAATTGAAATCAAAACTGATTGTTTTTTAACCAGGAATATGGCATTTGAAGTTCTAGGCTTTATTTTACTAAGCGTTGGGACGCTGACCACAGCCGCATGGGATAATTCAACAGCAATGGTATGCATCTGCCATAAAAACGACACCCTCCAGCTATACTGTGGGAAGGAGATAAATAAAGCTTTAAATAGTTATCATTGCCTCCCTGAGGCGATCTACTTGTGCGACTCCCACCATGAGAACAATGAAGCGGAAGTAACTCAAATGGACCCTGCGACAGAGAAGGACGTTGAATATGATAATAAAGTAGGATGCAAGAATGGGTGCGTCAAAATGGACCCTAAGGACCCTGATGCTATTAACCAGCACAAGGAAGACCGTACCTTTAACGCTACGAGGTTTAGGGTGTGCACTTTTAAATAGGGAAGAACTTTCTCTCGTAGTGGACGTGATAGTCGAAGTATTAATAAAATAAACAAAATGTTTACCATGGAAGATTTTAACCATTCGATGTCGCAGGCTCAGTTTTATAAAATTATAATGCAATTTACAGCTCGCAAGCTAGTCATTTTGTAGGGCTAATTGAACATGTACGTAATAAAAGTAATTGTTCAGCAGTATTTTTGGCTTTATTTAACCCACCTTTTGGCCCTAAGTTGCTATCTGCTAGTTCTGAATTTTCATTTAGACGAGTTAGATATTAAAACAGGAAATAGTGATCTCCAAATGTAAGCATTCGTCAGAATACCTTGCCTGCAGTTATTTATATGAGAGGCTATAATGGCTTGTAGAATCATTGGTGGCGTAAAATATCCCTAAAAAATATAACAAACACGAGATAACATAAGGTCATAAAAACAACCAGGACTCAGTAAGGGAATTTCACCTAACCTTAAGTCTCCAACATACATGTAGCGTACAGTGTGCTGTACCGGTAGCTCAGTAATAGTAAATATGTGTACTAACAAGCTTATTATTTTGTTCGTAGGGGGAAATAAAAAAAAACTCACCTACGAACTCATTTAAGGTGTCCACTGGGACTTGCCATAAAATAGGAGGATTTCCTGGGACAATGACATTGGAAATAGAAATAGCAAAACCAAGTAGAAACCTACCTAAACTGAAAAGTGAAACCAAAACAACGTTGTCTTCAAAATGCTCTAGATTCAGTCCTAAAAATAATCATGGTTATTTGCTACAGACCAAATTAAATTCCTTCACATTCTAAAAGTGTACCTTATTGAGAAATTAGTAAACAGTTCGAGAAATTCATTTCAATCATTACATTACTATTTTCATTTTCCGAATGCATTTTATAGAGGTATTTTTGGGGGCCGTTTTACCATTAAATGAAATGAGAGCTTTAGCTTTCTGAGAGTATCATTTGAGGTTTACTTTGGTAGGTTATTTTACTAAAAGTATAGAAATAAATGTCTGAAAGTATGCTAGGAACCGGTTTAAAAAAACTTTTCAACTGTACAATTTTAGAATACATTGATTATTTTACAAATGTTTTTTTATAATAAAATTTCACATAAAAGTAACATTATATTATCGTAAGTAGTGGGTATTTAGATAAAAAAAAACTACTTGGATGTCCAGTGAAATTCACTACAAAGTTTTTAAATTCTGCTGGTCTTTAGTCTGCCACACATCCTTAAATAATTTTTAAAAATGTGGAAATGTCGTGTAAAAATTAAGACCCATAATTTCTCATCTCTACTTCTTGCATAAAATCTTTTCAAATGGGGATTTCTCAACAACCACAGGTTTAGATTAAACAACAAACTGTAAATATTCTGAGACTACACAAAGAAACTGTACTGCTGTTGCAAGAGTTGGTAAGTTCCCCTAGGAATTCTAATGTTCTATGAACGGAAGTAATATTACAACTTTCCACTACTTTCTCAATTGCTGTAGAAGGGGAGAAAGTTGATTTGTAAAAATGCACAAGACTGAGTCTCCTTCATCCTCTCTCATTCATTTCTCCTGCTGCACAATGTCAACAAAATGTCAGCCTTGATAAATTGAACCTAATTTTATCCAGAATATTAAAGTGCATCTTTGCCTTACCCTCATGTCTATACTACTACTACTACTACTACTACTACTACTACTATTACTACTACTACTACTACTACTACTACTACTACTACTACTACTACTACTGCTACTACTACAGTTTACACGGAATAAATGGTTAGAGTTTGTTTCTGAAAGTCAACACGTCTCACTAGCTTTAGGTTGACATTTTCTGAGTAGGAAAACCCAGTGAATAAATGTGAACAAATTATTCTGGCTTTTCTACATAATAAAACTAGGATTCCCAGAAAAATGCCTAAAGAGTTGAGCTTACAACCATTTTGTCGTAGCTGATTTAAATGTCAACGCTTGTAACTGGCTTGGATTTGTAAAAAGAGTCATCATTATTATCCAGCTATTACTATAAAAAGTTTATCGTCTAATAGTAATAGCTCCCTTTGCAGGGAGTAGAGCATGAAAAAAGCATTTATTTACTTTCTATTAAAATGGGCAAACAAGCCACACCCAGCTCATTACTACTGCTATTGCTTACTGCTTTTAGAAATCGGTCGACTTAGATCAGATAGATACTATAAAGACTTGTGGTCGGTAGCAAATAAATAATCTGTCAGCAAGACTTTCATCATCCTGCAGCATTTTTATAAATCATTTCACTTTCAGTTAGGAATTAATTCGGTATACATATTTAGTTTGAATGCCATTCAGCCACTTTTCAATCCTTAGTTATCATCACCCTACCGTTCTTTTAATTTGAGTAATTTAAACTTTGATAAAATGTCCAACTGTCCATTATCTTATCTAAATAAAATTTGCAACAATTAAAAAATCCGAAGCCCTCTACTGCTTTTTGCCCTTTTTAACTATTCTTTCATACAGTTTTGGAGTTGATTACAATTAAATTTACTTCTTCACCAAAACACATTCTGTACTATTGACAGGCACGCGGGTCGCAGTAGTCGTGCATGTGATGATTAGATAAACCAAACCCCATGTTTTTACTGTCGACTTAGATCACATCAAAATAATGTATGGAGGAGATGACGAGATCAGATTTAATGTTGTGGTTGTTTGGCTTCTCTGGTTAGGCAAGCAAAGAGTCTGGTTGGTTTTTGCTCCAGACGTAATGAGTTCGGTGTTTGGTTAACGCTGCGGTTTAATATCACAAAGCTCTTAGGTTAAGGTTACACAAGCTTCGACCGACCTCATCATCTCTAATAGACACATCGGTATTCCCTAAATAGAATGTTGAAGTCTCTCTGTTCAATGAAGGCTTAATAGAGTCATCGAAATATATACCCGGTGTAGCAAAATTAACAGCAATGACATATATTGAAGTAGACTTTTTGTGGGCAATCGCAGGTTTAGAGGGAAGTTAGAGCTTTCCAATACCCAAGGTTGACATTTTTTAGAAACGGTCAGTAAAAAAACTTATGATGAAGCTCCCGGTAAATCAAACCTTAAAACTAACCGTAAAAACCCCTACAGTTGGAAATAGGTTGAAAGTTGAAATAGGAAAGGATTTTAAATTTTTCCTTCTTGACAATCAGAATTTCAATTGGTAAACTGTAGCAAAAGTTGGAATCTGGGGTTTAAACGCCACGAAAAGAATACCGGTTTGTATTTTCGTCAAAAACCAATGAAAACTGGAAAATATGTCCTAAACTGAAAAACTCCCTGAAAACATATATTCTCTAGAGACGAGTTACTTTTGCAGCACCCAGTAGTGCATGTAAAATACGGACGCATTTATCCAGCTTGTGCTGCATGCAGTTTCCCTAGGAGGAGGGTGTGTATGTGCATTGGATGATGACTTTATTAGGAACACGTGGAGAAGTTTAGGAGTGTGAAATGTTCTGGTAAATGTTCCATGTAGTTACATGATCTTCACAGGATTGGGATGATGGGGGAGTGGCTCCCCAATCAAATCAATGCAGAAGCAAAGCAACACTTTCTCCAGAGACACATTCCACACGCCGCATCTATTATGCAATTTCACATAAATAAGTCCAAACTTACAGTAAAGCAAAGCTAGCCAGACTCCCGACTTACGTTGTATACATAAATGTGCCTTTCTGCCAGTCAGACTAGTTATAGGGCTCAATCTCTAATCTTTTTACTACCTATAAAAAAGCAATAACTTACCCAAGATACACAAGAACATAATACTACTCCCATTTTATGGGAATGAGATAGAGACATGGGGTTTATGGGCTGGAAAAGTAGTAAAGTTGCTAATAATTTAGGAAAATACGGGAGCTTTACATTTACACCTCTTCCTTTGATTAAAATGTTGGAGGAGTTTCTTACAATTTAAAAATACAAGTTTTTTAAATTAAATAAAGCTAATTTAATGCAATATCTCAATATTGCTTCCAAACTGTATAAAGTCTTTTATCACGGGTGCTTCAGTTTTCAGGGATTGAATGGACTGATGCAGTTAATTAAAATACCTTAAATTACAATATTTAAATCGTACTCACAAGCAAGAATTTCTGATTTCAGAACGGATAATTGAATCCGGGAATATATTTTTTAATTTTGGATTTCAAATTTGGACTTTTTCTGTTCATTTTATTCCAGAATATAATTTGTCTACGGGTTTTACTTGGCCATAATCTAGAGATTTACAATTTGGAGGAAACCCCAAAATCGGAATCTCAATTGCTCAATAACGTTACCTATTCTTGATTCATTGAACTCGGCAAAACTCGAAATAATTTATAATACAATAGGGCCTCAAATAAAAACCTCCTCTTCTAGTTTAAACCATTAAACCTCGCGTGTCTACTCTAAATAAATAATGTACTGCACTAAAATCCTTTGTTTTAAAGGAAGAGTAAAAATGAAAAAAATGTTGAGCGAAAGAAAGAATAGTGGTAGTAAAAAGTAGACATTGTTTAGCCTGAAGGTTGAAAATCAATTATCTCCACTTGGAACTCTGCTTATAGCTCAATTTCACCTGATTATTATGTACTTCACGGAGGCAGACAAAGCTCTATGATAATAATGCCCTTGTTCTTCCAAAGATATTCCCGATATAAGACCAACCATAATAATAATATGCTTTAGTGTTTTTGCAGGTTGCTTTTGTTTATTTCTGGGATAAAAGTAAAGCAAAACCTCATCTGCTACTTTGTAAAGAGAAAGTTAGAAATACGGCCAACATAGGCGTAGTTGGAGTTCTCATCTCTCGATTGCTAAATTAGTGAAATGTAGAAAGTAAAAAATAACAATGGGAGAAAGACTAGACTACACCTTCTCTAATATTCCACAAGAACTATAGATCTCTCCGTACAACATAGAAGATTAGATAGGGTATTTATTCAAGATAGTATACGATCATCTGCTGCTCCATCAGCTTTCTCCATCTGGTTCAATTAGCCTTAGGCCCACGAACTACGATATGGTGCGATGCAATCTGCAGAGAAACAACTTCACACAAAACGCTTGGAAGGGAAAATAAAACCATGAGCAATACATAAATTCTAGGGTACATGCTACATTTAAAAAAAATCTGTTTTAAAAACCGAGAAACTTTAACTTCAAAAACAATTTATAAAGCAGTTTTTTAGTACAACTTACGAAAAATTGAGTACCTTCATAAAAGTTGGTTTAATTTGATTTTAAAATTATAAAATATTGTAAAAGGAACTGGTACTGGGTTAAGAAGAACTTTGACCCTACTTTCATAAACCTCAATAGGTCATACATTGTATCTGTTTGTAAACAGACACAGAAGCTAAAAGACTAGCCAGCATAGAATACATACAAAGAAAACAAATACGCCTACGAGAAGACGGAAGTCCTTTGGTCGTAGGGATTCAGAAAGGGTCACAAAATGTGCAAAATATTCTCTGTATTTATTTTTTTTCTAGATTTTTCTACTTGGATAATCCCAAGACAGGATATTAAGAAACGTGACCTGGTGAAAGCTTCCTGGCTTTCACCATCCGCCCAAGAAGCAAGGAAAATATACCAAGAAGAAGGGATTGATGTCTTGTAGTATGGCTCGAGTGTTGACTTACCGGATGCGAGTTCATCTTTTAGCTAATGCCATGGAATTTTCAAGTAGAATTTTGCAACTGCGTAACCAGCACAGTCAACATAAGTTTATATATCGAATAAATCGATGAGGTATTTTGTTGTCAATTTGTACTCGCAAAGAATAGATAAAATAAAAGCATATGTAAATTTCAGTCGTATGTACCTAATAAGTTTTCAAGTATTTTTGTGCATACCTAGTTTAAACTGTAGCATTACGAACTAAAACTTAGTAAGCCACAAGTTCCCAAAAGTTGTAGAATAATTTAATTTATCCTTATGTATTTACAATTATTCCACAAATAAGAACAATAATCATTTTCAAACCACAAAGAAACCACCTACTCTAAGGCGATGATCTTTCTTATTCCACAATATCGACGATGAACCATACTTTCGTTTGGATTTCTGGATATTATTATAGCTTTAACTTTGCACGATTTTATTCGAAACTTGTCTAAAGAAAAGGATGATGCGGTGCTAACAAGTTGTTATTGAAGTTGAAGAATCTTTTGAATACTTTCATCATTTCCATCTTTCCCCTTGATTACTTTTATGATTCGTGATTTGATTCCTTCCGAACGACAGTATAGCGATAGCCTTTCATTACTAAGGTAGCTGTGGGTTCTTTCTACTTCTTTCGTATTACAACAAGTTACGGCTATCTTGGAAAAAAGATAGAGCCCTAATAGAACCTCAGTAATAAAGCGCGCTTTGGTAAATATAGAGTACTTCTCGTTTCTCGTACGTTTTATAAAACCGAATTTAGATTTGCGGAGTTTTAGAATGGAATTAAAAACCTAGGACGACCGATTTTCGGATATGCTCTTATTCTGATAAAACACAATCTAAGCCGCGTCAAGATCGTGAGTTACCAAAGGTATCTTAAAGCCGTACGTTCGCTTAACGGACGTTACAACGTACGTTTCGTTGGTGAATTGGGTTCTAGCTTCGGTAAGATTGAATGCCGATGCGTAGCGTATACTTGTATGATTCTTTACTGCAATTTAGATGTAAGATGAAGAAAATCTAGATCGAGATGATGAGATCTTTTGGAGATCAAAGGGGACTTATTTCATCTCAGAATCAGCTCCGGTTTTTCCATTAGTATTTAAGGCGGAATGAAGTGTACGGTTTGGTCGTACATAGTAGAACTAGTGCGTAGTTTGAGCTTCCGTCTGTCTCCGTCGATTCTTCTTGTAGATTATTCGGTTGACAGGCAGACAGATTGAGGAGCTTATGGATTAATTTCTAAAGGGATTATTACTTTCTTCAACGGCTGCTGCTACTTTCTCTTTCCGTTATGTGTATGCTTAGTTGGGGTAGGACCAACTCCGCTTACCGTATTTCCGAAAATTACTCCCCCTTCTAAATTACTCCCCCTCGAAAAAATCCCCCTATTCTTTCCATGTTCAAAATTAAAAGTCGCCCTTTCTTCCCTAAGTTAAAAGTTTTTTCAATTTTTGCTTTAAAAATTACCTCCACCGGAGTATTATTTTCCGGAAATACGGTTTGTGTTTTATAAAAGTAGTTATAGCCGGTCAAGTTGCAGGGTGATCCCAAAATACCTTTCCATTGCATTATTAAAGTTTACAGGAAAGAGTCTTTTAGTTTAGAAGAAGTAATTTGTGGGAAACCTGAAGGTTAGCCAATGTGTTTTGCAACGGGTTTTTACTCTTTTTTTGTTACCGTTGCAGAGTTTTGCTAGGTTTTAAATCCTTTTCCTGAAACATTTTACTGCATTTTCAAAACCTTCGTGGGGTTTTATTGAAGTTTATTTCTTTCTTAGTGGGTTGCAGGGTTTTACAATATTAAAAGGGGTTTATAGTAATTTGATGTTTGCTTCCTTGATGTCTTAGTTGTTCATCTTGAAAATAAATTTGAAACTTTGCCTTTTTACCGTCAACGATTTTTGTCAACGGACGTCGTCCTACACGATAGTTGGCTTTGGACTCATCTTACGGGTTTCTTAGGTCGAGATGGTGTTTTCTTGCAATTTATTGTAATAAAAATTAAAATATTTTGAGCTGTAATGTCTGAATTACTGACACCGGGTATTTCTAAAGCGGTTCCCTGGAACTCCCTGTCTTATCGTCTTTCTTCGGCAGTCCAACAGGATGCGATTGTGTAAGGATGTCAGTAAGTAATTGCAGCCAATTAGAGATGTGCGGCTTTAGAGGACCGAAGAAGTATAATAACGGGGCTTCATTCAGCTCAAGGAGAAAGTTGAGAAGATTCTTGAGATTCCATCACGAAGCTCAATACAACTAGTCCCATTCGATTCATCCACAACCGACCGATGCTCTTTCTCATTTACGAGGAATCATCTTGAGGGATTTCATCTATTAAGCTCCACAGCTTCTTCTTTAACCCAAAGTGATTTATGTGTGGACTTAAGTGTCCCCTCTCTGATAGTTTACTACTGTAGTGCAGTGTTAGAACTTATGTTATTTACTATATGCATGTCATGTTTATTCTTCATAAATATTATAGCACGAGCTCTAATGTAAGTACTATAACTATAGCAGTAGCACAATATTGTGCATTGCAACCTTAAAAATTTAATTGTTGGAGTAATCTCCATATTGTCAGAAAAATCTAAGCTGTATGGAGTTCAAAACTGGTCATTGTCCGCGTAAAACTTATGAGGTATATTTCCTTTAGATTAGTCATGTAACTTTTTGATTGAACTTTACTTTTATAACCAAAGGATTTGAAGTGGCACTATCTGTCTATCTGCCTGCTCATGTTTGTCAATGGCACAGGAAATCAAATAACTGCAGGGTGACAGTAAACAAGATCTGGACTTTAAATCCATAAAGACACGCCCTGTATTACTGTCTATGTTGAAGAAAACTCAAGTTTAGGATAATATAATGAAAGGGGACGCTTGCTGTGTAAATACGGATGAGAAATTAGCACTGATAATGAGCAACGGGTTTCGTGTACATTAATTCTGCCTCATTTAATTCCACTCCTAGACACAACTTTGCCTTATAGAAAACAAGAAATACGTATTATTACAAGAGCGTGCTTAAGTCAACTTGGTATATTTTACACCCGGTTGAGCAGCCTTTAAGCCTTATTTAAGTCGATGACTAATTTATAGGGCGAATGCAAGTGAAAGTTACGCACTTATTATGCTCTGAACTTTTGAGAAAAGAGTTGCTTTGCAATTGGGAGGAGTTTGCTAATAAATGATAGCATAGTTCTAATTTGTGAGCAATCTGTTTCAAACTGAAGATATTTTATGGCAAGCTTTGTGTTCAGTTATGAAGAAGACTTTGGAATGAAAAAATTCTTGTCAAAAATGTCAAAAAGTCTGTAGCATAAACAGATATAAGTTCAACAAAGTATATGTTTGCTTTGGGTTTTCAATCTTGAGTTGGAATTGTTTTACCACTTGTGCGACCAAACTAATTTATTATTATTCATGTGCAACTTTATATGCCAAATAGTTTGCGAATGGGAAGATGTTCGGGATTCTGAAGCATCTAGAGCTTTTATTGCATTGCAAGCATGTTGAAAAACGTTTATGGTCACATTGAAGTGGCTATGAAAAGATGATGATAAATTGAAATAATCTCATTAGTAGTTTCTTGGAAGGTGTTCTCACCAAGAAACCTGATATTGTCTTGAAGCTCTGAATTGAGGGGGAAGGCAGTGGATAGCCTTATTACTTTGGAGGGTCTTTTACTTTAATGTTATAATGAGATTTGGCACATTGTTTTGTTAGGTTTGTAAGATTATACAACGTCGAGCGTCTACGTTTTGCTAACTGGTGAAATTGCCGGAAACTGGAATATGATCTTGTTGTTGGTTGTCGACAATAAAACTAATTGGATGAGCGGAAACAACAGAGAGAAATCTTTGCTGTTTGAAACCTTACACAAAATTATCTTGTTTTAGCTGATTTTGTTTACATTGTCAACTAACACTTGGAGTTTGTTTACTGACCGCATGTGTAAATGTAGAAAGTTTACGGTATGTCGACCTAAGTTTCGTTAGTTTGTTGCGGTGAATTTTCGCATATTGCGATTTTGCTTAAAGTTCCTTTAATTCCCTCTTTGTAGTTTCTAATTCTGGAAACTTTTTGATACTTGACTGCATCTAAACCTTTCACATAGGTGCTTCCACAAATAGTCTAATTTCTGGAGATGTAAAACTTCGTAAAACCACAATTCTAGTTGAGTAGTACAGTAAAGCATAATGTGCCAGTTATTCACAGAAAACCTTGAACTTTGCTTTCGGTTCTATTATCTGGTAATAGCTGCAAACCAGAATGAAGTCAATGCATGGAGCTTAGAAGAAGCAGAAGCAGAACAAGTTTTGAATAAAGTTGCTTGCGATGATAATAGCTAGAAATCAAAGAAATTGAATTACTAAAGTTTGCAAGCAACCTTTAAAATCATCCCATACGTGTAGTAAAGTAATGTGTCATGTCAGTAAAATTTAAAAGGTATAGGAAGACATAAAAGTTTACATAATGCTTTCGTCCAGATCTCGCCCCTTTGTTAAGGGTTATAAGCAAAAATAACCGTTTCAGTAGGGGTCGTATATTCGTATTTTCATAGTGTATTCCTATTCCTGTTATTAGACAAAGTTTCAAAACTATCATCCTTGCAGTGGAAAGCAGCGTCGAATATGCCCCTGAAACCTTATAATTACAATTTATGAACTCACCCTTTTAAGTTAAAAGTCTAAGCTCATCCTAGTTTATTTAAAATCCTGCGTCTACACCATTCTAAACCCTCTTTGGAGTTGTTTTGTACACATCTGAAGACGTTGCCTGCTTTCTTCTTAACGGTAAAGGAATATAAATTTGAAATTCTAAGCCCACGCTTGATTCCATTTCCTCGAGGACATTGAAAGGAGAGACTTGTGTCTGGACTGTGTATTAGTACCTACCTACTGAAACCATAGGTTAATATAGTACATGTAGATGTAGATTCAGTTGTAAGATGATTTTGAGTGAAAAGTTGAAAGACTAGGAAGAAGATAAGAAAGGTGGAATTCCTTGATAGCCCGATGCTCTTTTTCCACATCAAACTCAAGAAAGATCAGACAAGCTCCCTAGTGACCAGAAGATCCACAGACGAGCAAGAAATAGCCAAGAGATCCAAGGACTACTGGAGCTGGAGCACTTTTCATTCTACAACCAAAACCAACACGAGGAAGGAGTATAAGCTAGTCCCTACCAGGACAAGAGGGGTCCTTTAAGTCCAACTCGGTTAGTTGTTGCGTAGAAGATCAAAAGTTTCTTTTAAGTCGGGGTTTTCATAAAAGTCCGACTGCCAGGGTTTGGTGAAAGTATCCGGGTTTTAACCGAGACATAATGTACCGAATGTTGCGAAATCAGTAATCCTGTACAGGAGAATGAAACAAACTACAAGCCTGTTTGAGAAACTGAAAATTCATGAAACGCGATCAGATAATTAAATGAAACTCATTATGTAGAAATGCCGTCACACCTTTTTGAATCCATGATTTGTACATCTTTACTGTCACTGTACTTCTTTGATACAGAAACTTTAGTCAAAAGTCTCGAAATCAAAGTATGCTGTCAATTTCTTCGAAGCTTATTTTTCACTCATTTTACACGTTAGCGTTAATTTTTTTATCGTTAAAAACTGCTTGTTAATTTCTTTATTTTTATTTTGCTTACACCTTTATAATTCAGACCCATAAGCCATAAGATCACAAATAACAAATCCTGTTAAAGGGGAAACACACAACCA